>JAWWEW010000036.1:652232-669546 GCA_035583185.1 Anabacerthia variegaticeps | reverse complement strand
CATGGGCAGGGACACCTTCCACTAGCCCAGGCTGCTCCAAGCCCCGTCCAACCTGGCCTTGGACACTTCCAGGGATGGCACAGCCACAGCTTCACTGCCCAACCTGTGCCAGGGCCTGCCCACCCTCACAACCAAGAATTCCTTCCCAATATCCCATCTAACCTGCCCTCTGGCAGTGTGAAGCCATTCCCTGTGTCCTGTCCCTTTGGACCCTTGTCCCAAGTCCCTCTCCAGCTCTTCTGGAGCCCCTTTAGGCACTGCAAGGGGCTCTCAGGTCTCCCCAGAGCCTTCTTTTCTCAAGGCTGGACCCCAGCTCTTCCAGCCTGCCCTCAGAGAAGGGTCCACCAGCCCAAATGGTCCCCTGGTGCCTCCACACTCATTTTGTTGAGGAGGACGGAGTGGAAGGGATGGTGATGGTGGAGCAGAGGCTAAAGGGAGTCATCCAGACATTCCACTGGGAGTGGAACTGGGCTGGCTGGTTGGCTATACCAACCTGTTGCACTGTCAACTTCTCTTAGCAGGTGTAGAAAGGCTGTCAGTAGGATCCCTTTGACCTTGGCAAAATCAGCTACAGTTAACTTTTATTCTTTTAACCACATCAAGAGGTTGGCGTGATCTCTGTGCCAAGATCGCACACAAAGATGTTGTGGTTTAACCCCAAGCAACTAAGTGTCTCTCTGGCCCACCAGTGGGATGGGAAGGAGAATCAGAAAAGGAAAAAATAAAATAAAACCCCCAAAAGAACAAACCAAGAAAAGCAAATTATGCACAATATGTAGAATCACAGAATCATTAAGGTTGGAAATGACCTTCAAGAACATCAACCATTAACCTAATTAATGTAACATTGCCAAACCACGTCCCTAAACACTACATCTACACATGGAATACATGCAGGGATGGTGATCTCACCATTTTCCCCAGTTTATACACTGAGCAGGACGCTCTCTGGTGTGGAACATCCTCTGCCCAGTTTGGGTCAGCTCTCCTAGCTATGATTCCTCCCATCTCTTTGTGCAGCTCCCCTCTGTCAGAGCCTGGGACACTGAAATTTGGATTAAGCATAGCTTGGCCCCAACCAAAACATCCGTGTCTTACCAATGTTCTTCTCACACTAAATCCCAAACACAGCCCTGGATTACCTCCTAGCAAGAACTAATTCTATTCCAGCCAAAACCAGGACAGCAGGACAGCGGTGGCAGCATCTTGCTAAAGGTGTCAGATAGTTCAGCCAGAGCAGCTCCAATCCCAGCAAAGACAAAGAGAGGATGGGACAGACACTTGTCATCATCCTGCAGTTGTGTCTGGTAACATCAGATGTCCTGAACACAAACATCCCTGGGAGGTGACAGCCAGGCCCTGGCTCAGAGTGGGCTGGGGAAGGCGAATCACTGTTCTCATCCCAACCCCAGCAAAGCCTCCATGTGACAGACCAGAGCACAGGGAACTAGGAGGGGTATTCTTTGGGAGCTTTCATTCAAAAATAGTTCCTACTGTTTACGATTTATGATACTTATATTTGTCAAGTGATCTATATGACTGGCATAGGTTGCCCAGAGAAGCTGTGGCTGCCCCTTCCCTGGAAGTGTCCAAGGCCAGGTTGGAGGGGGCTTGGAGCAACCTGGGCTGGTGGAAGGTGTCCCTGCCCATGGCAGAGGGTGGGACTGGATGATCTTTAAGGTCCCTTCCAACCCAAACCACTCCATGATTCTACTAAGGAGCTGCATGGTCTGTCTGTCTTTGGAGATCAAGCAATGACACCAATGTACTGTGGATTTTCACAAAGACAGACAATAAACCAATTAGAAAAATACCATCTGTGGGATGCTTGACTGTAATTTTACAAACCATTAACAAAAATAGACAGATGAAAGATAGAAAGAAATCTTCAGCTTCTAAAATTTAAATCCCTGTTTCTGCAACACCTAAGTATCTCTGAATCTGGGTCTTAGCCGCTCCTGTGAATGCTTTTTAAAATTCTTTTTTTATACAAGAAGTGGCATGTTGAACCAGCACAAAGATCATCAGGGCTTTCATCCTGTCCCTGACAGGGCCAGCAGCCTCCATGCAGGTACGAGCAGGTGAAACAGGGCAGGAGTGGGAGAGCCCCTGGCACACTGCCAAAGGGAACAGGGAGCAGTTTGGAGACTTCTAAAACTGGGGCTGCACATGAACCACCCGCTTTACAGCCATAGTGGATCCCAGAAAGCCAGTTTGCCTTTCCTCTCTTTAAACTCACTCTCTCCTTTGTCTCCCATCCTGGGGCAAAGATCTCCAGAAGTGATTGACGCGCCTTGAGGCTCCAGCCCCACCATTTCCTGAGTGTTACCAGGGTTAAAAACAGTGACTAATTACTCTGTTCTGCCCTGCCCTGCCCTCCACACTACTCTGAGACCTTCTGCACAAAGGTCTCCAAAAGTGTCTAACCTCTCCATGGGTCCTTCCCGACTCAAGCCCTCTTGTGTACCTCTGATCACCCTGGCTGCCCTTCTCACAAGCTTTTCCTTTACTCCAGCATCTTTTCTGAGGCAGGGCAACAAGAAATCCATGGATTATTCTAAACATGGACATACCATAGGCTTATTACATCCATATTAAAAAACTTCTCTCTCGGTGGCATAAAATCTTTTCACATTCAAAACAAATTGATTCCTTGTTAGCATTAAAAAGTGATCTCAGTTTTCAAGGCACAGAGTTGCTGTAAAATTCTTGTACACACAAGCTGACATTTCCAGAGGAAGCAGGATAAAATTAGCCTCATGCTCCAGCCAAAGGGAACAAGGAAGGTTTGCTGAAGCATTTAACTGCTTGAGGAGCCAAAGTTCCACTAAGTTCAACCTGTAAGCTCTAACAATGGGGTATAGAATCAGAGAATCATGGAATGGTTTGGGTTGGGAGGGACCTTAAATGTCATCCGGTCCCTCTCCCTGCCATGAGCAGGGACACCTTCCACTAGCCCAGGTTGCTCCAAGCCCCGTCCAACCTGGCCTTGGACACTTCCAGGGATGGGGCAGCCACAGCTTCTCTGCCCAACCTGTGCCAGGCCCTCCCCACCCTCACAGGGAGGAATCCCTTCCCAGTATCCCACCCAACCCTGCCCTCTGGCAGTGGAAAGGCATTCCCTCTCCCTCCATCTCTTGTCCCCAGTCCCTCTCCAGCTCTCCTGGAGCCTCTTTAGGCACCGGAAGGGACTCTCAGGTCTCCCTGGAGCCTTCTCTTCTTCAGACGAACAATCCCAAGTCTCTCAGCCTTTCCCCAAAGGAGAGGTTGTTCCATCCCTCTAATCATCTCTGTGGCCCTATGACCTACAAGGCCAAATCAAAGCCCCTTGGACCTCTCTGGGAGATCCAGATCATCAGCAAGTGGACTTTGTGGCTCAGCAAATGTCTCTGCATCATTTCTATAGCAGAGTTTTTCCTTTCACTTCAGCACTGCTTTTCAGTGTGGATGAACATTTAAGGCCTAATCTTAAGAAAAAAAACTTCAGAAGAACAATCTCTATAGGAAAGCTGAGAAACTGCTAAGAAACTAATTAAAGAAACAAGCACAAAACAACCACTTCAGCAGTACAAGCCTCTAAGAGGAACAGAAAATGAGGAAAAGAAAGAAAATGCAGACCCACAACATGAAAAGAAACAAAACTAATTTGAATTTTTGAAACTTTTTAAATTTTTTTTCTATTTTTTTCCCTTGTTGCTTTGTGCTTACCCTGATTTCTCTGCACATACCAGCCCCAGGCCACAGCTCAGCCACAGCCCCCTCACATACATGGGCAGTTCTCTGCAAAGCTGGATTTGAAGCAGGTTTGGACCTCCAGGTCCTCTAGCAGGTCAGGAACAGTGTCCAAGGCAATGGATGTGCCTTCATGGAGGATCTTCCTCCTCTTAGCATAAAGCCAGGGAATCATTCAGGTTGGGAAAGCCCTCTACGACCAATGCAGTCCAACCATCTGCCAGTACTGTACCAACCCATGTCCCCAGTGCCCTCCTGCAGGGGAGGGGATGGAGCCCACAGCCTGGCCCTGACCTCCAGTGTGTGCCACAGGGTGAGCAGAGGGGTCTGGTCCTGCAGGAGCCAACAAACTTGTCCCTCTGGCAGCATCTCTGCCACAGGCTGGACAGCCCTAGGAGTCAACTGTTCTCTGACTCCTGAAACACAGACACAATAAGGCCACCTGGATTTAATTCTGTTTCAAGCTCACAGCCGGTCAGGAGGGAAATGCAAAATCTGGCAGCTGAACCTGGTGGTGACACCAGACCTGCCATCCCCTCGGGCACAGCAGCCAGCTCCTGTTCCCCAAACAACATGGATTTTAGCTCCAGCTCCTGACACCAACCCGTATCTCACCATGTCCCACCCATCTGAAGAGCTCTTTCCACTCAGGTGTCAGTGCAGTGACCCACTCCAACAGTCACAGGCAGGATCTAAGCCAGGTTTGGTGTGGCCATGCTGGGCCTGGGATCACAGCTCTGTGCAAGATCTTCTGCAGGTAGATGACCCCTCTCACCTTCTGGGAAGAAATCCTGCTTCACACAGACTCTACCTCCTGCTGGTGGGACCTGCTCCTGCAGTTGGAAGTCACAGATTCTGAGAGAGACCTCCAAGATCACTGAGTCCACCCTGTGACTGATCCGCACCTTGTCAACCAGCACAGAGCACTGAGTGCCACATCCAGTCATTCCTTGGACACCTCCAGGGATGGGGACTCCACCACCTCCCTGGACAGCCCCTTCTGATGCCTGACAACCCTTTCCATGAAGAAATTCTTCTTGATGTACAACCTGAACCTTCCCTGGCACAGCTTGAGGCTGTTTCCTCTCTTCCTATTGCTTGTAGCCTGGGAGAAGAGGGTGATCCCCAGTTTGCTGCAATGTCCTGTCAGGGAGTTGAAGGGTATTCCTCAGGTCTGCTCTTGCACAGACCCAGAGCATCTTCTGCCTCCTCCAGCTCACACTGTCCCTGTTTCTGGGGCTACTCAGATCTCCTGACTTTAGCCAGAGGAACTTACAGACCCACACCAGCAGCACAACCCACCACGCTGTGGCCTCCTGCACTGGGAGCAGCACAAGCACAGCACATGTTGATGAACCACGTGTCGAGGTCTGACAGCACTTTTCATCAACATCATTCACACAAAGGGTGGCTCAGGTCTCCCCAAATGCCACCCTGAGCAGCAGTGGGGGATGCCAGGACAGGTCCCTCAGGATACAGCTGCATCTCTGGTCTCTGCCAAGAACAGGCTGTGTGGGGTCAGGAGTGTTTCCAGGCACTTCACAGCTGAGCCTCACACTCCAAAATTGCAGTGAGATGGGAAAGGTCGAGCATTCAGAGTCCTTGATGCAATCCTTTGCAAAACCACCCTGGAACCTAAAAACACTCAGCCTGTTATTTAAAGAGGGGACTTTCCCAGGAGACAAGCAGAGAATAAGGCAAGACAGAGTTATCTTCCTTCCTACATTGTCTAGGAGAGCTCTGCTGACCTGGCTTCTCCTGAAACCCAAGGAAATACCTGAAATGGGAGTTGCAGAACCTGTGGAGGAGATTCCTGCAGAAATCACAGCCAAGCATGGAAAAGGAGAGCAAGCAGTGCCTGCTTGTAGGTTTATGCAGACCCAGCTGTAACTCCCTGTGTGTCAGATGGGGCAGGAACAAGGCCCTGGTTAAGGGAGATACAGATCTGAGCTCCCTGCCCTGAGGGAAGTTCTCCTTGCTGATGGGGACAGGTCATCCATGTAGGGCAAGAGACAACAGGGCAAATGAAGCTCAGAGTCACCATATCCCTTCAGAAGAAGGGAGACACCAAGGAGCTGAGCACAAGACAGCAGGACCAGGCTCCTGTGGGTGAACCATGGATCAGTGGGTGCTGTCCCTCCCGGGATGGAGGTTTTGTGGGACTTAAATTATCCTGCCCAACTAGCAGGGTTTTGTCTCCATTCAGACTCCTGTAAAGCCATCACCTCTGTACCTTCGTGCCTCTGCTTCAGCTCTGCAGACAGGGAACCCCAGCCCAGCCTGGAGAGGGGCCATCCAGGATGGTGGCAGAGAGGAAGAGGCAGGCCAGGGGTCCTGGGATCCAGGGTTCACAAGGGCCCTGGCCATCCTGGAAACCCAAAGGACAGCCCTCCAATGTCTGACATTTGCCCAGGCAGCATTTGCAACCTCAGGATAGGGTCCTGGGCCAAAGAAGAGAAGCTGACCTCTGTTAAAAACATTCAACCCCTGCCCCAAGTGCTATGAAAATATTTTTCACATTCACAGAATCACAGAATAGGTTGGGTTGGAAGGGACCTTAAAGCCCATCTTGTTCCACCCCCTGCCATGGGCAGGGACACCTTCCACTAGCCCAGGTTGCTCCAAGCCCTGTCCAATCTGGCCTTGGACACTTCCAGGGATAGAGAATGTTTTTTTCAGGGAAAGGATGCATTTTTACAAAACTCAGGATGCTAAAGAACCAGATGGATTTTCACTGGAGAGATGTGCAGGGCAGGGAAAGAACCAGGAGCAACTCTGTGCCCATTTACAACTGCCTTTGTTACACACCATGTGTACCTGCTGTGCACACACCCCCCTGCAGCTCCTGTTACATACCTGCAATTCAGGCACCATCTTTTTTTCCCCTCAAACTTCAAACTGGCAACTAAAACTGTCACTGTCATAAAGGCAGGTCTGCTGAAGGGCTCTCTTGGTTTAACTCCGCATCCCAGCACAACCATGTCCAGGAAGTTCCTGGGAATTTCTCGTGGACCTACCACAGCTCCCAGTGATAGAACAAAAGAGGGGGACCTGATAACCCTGATATCTAACCCTGGCTGAAATCCACATGGCAGAGAAAAGGGCTCTGAAGGCTCTGAGCAGTGATGTCCAGCTTGGAAGGGAGCAGTAGGTGGCTGAGTGTGGCCAGGGCAATCCCTCATCCCTGCAACCTGAAGGCAGCTTCCAGGTCACTTCTGGTCCAAGTCTTGATGCTGCTTTCCCTTGCCATTAGTGCATTATCCTTGCTCACCTGCCTATCTGTGCTCTTCCACCAGGAGAAATGAGCTGGGATTCTGGGATCCTGGGAACAGATACATCCCAGCAGGACTCTCAGGGATACACAGTGCCAGCAGGCAGAGTCACCATCCAAACAGCTTGGGCTGTGCAAGTAGATCCCTGTTTTGGTCTCCAGCTGTATTGAGTGGGGCTAAGGCCCTGGAATGTCTTCTCTCTCCAGCTGAGCCTGGATTTCTGACTTCTGAAGGAGAATGACATTTCCCTCCCTCTGTTCAGGAAGCCTCAGGATGCTGCTCCCTCCAGGCCAGGATCCAGCTTGTGTGTGAGAGACACAGCAAGTTCATGGCCTTTGAGTCTCAGAGAGGTTGGGAATCAGTCCTTGGTGCAGGAAACTGGGATGAGGTCTAAGCCCTGCTTCTGCCACCCCGCATTAGATGTCCTTGAGCCAACACTCAGCATTCCTGCAGCTTGGGGCAGTGAGGGGAGGGGAGGAGGCACAAAGCCAGCCAGCTTCACACGGAGGAGAATAAAGTAAAACAAAACTTCATTGTCCATGCCCAAACACATCAGTTCCAACTCTTCCATTGCTCCACACATCCATGAGTCTGACAGACCATGTCCAAAAATAGAACTGCTGATCAAAACTGCAGTGTCCAGCCAGTGTCATAGTTCAAGTCAGTGTTGGGATTGAACACCAAAACTAATCACTCCTGGGCCACATGTGATCACACATGGGGGGCCTTCTGCAAGTCCACGAGGGAATTGACCCATACTGCAGCAAAAGGAAGGCAAGATTGTAGGATTGCTCCAGTGCACAACTATCCCAAGGGGGTTCAGAGAAAGGCAGAGGCCTGAAGAGTGAGACCAGTTGTAAAGAAAAGTCTAAAATGATGTCAACAATAGGGACAAATGGGAGTGAGGTTGAAGACACATGATCTGCCTCTCCTCTTAATAGAAGCTAAAAGGTGACCTGATAACAGCATTTTAGCACTTTCAGGGAAGGAAACTACTGGACAGTCAAAGGCTCTTTAATCCAGGGAAGGATGGCAAAGCCAGATCCAGTGGCTTAAGGATACAGCCAGAGAATTCAATTCAGGATGAGTCACAGTGATTAATCACCACCACAAAGGGTGGAGGGAAACAGCAGCTGCTCCATTAACTGTCCAAAATACAAGCTGCATTCCAGCACCCAGTCCTGGATGTGCCTGCAGCACCCCATCCATGTCCCTGCTCCTGAGACTTGCCAGTAGGAAAGAGGCAATCTTAGAGAGCATTTGCTGATGCACAGCCTTGACACAGAATCACAGGATGGTTTGGGTTGGGAGGGACCTTAAAGCCCAGCTCGTTCCATTCCTCTGCCACGGGCAGGGACACCCTCCACTAGCCCAGGTTGCTCCAAGTCCCATCCAACCTGGCCTTGGACACTTCCAGGGATGGGGCAGCCACAGCTTCTCTGCCCAACCTGTGCTAGGGCTTCATCACCCTCACAGGGAATTATTTCTTCCCAATATCCCTTCTAACCTGCCCTCTAGCACTGGGAAGACCCTCGTCCTGGCACTCCATGTCTGGGGCACTCCACTGCTGGTCCAATGCACTATCCCTCTTTCAGCAAAGCCCCACAGGACTGACATGAGGGATGTGGCAGCCAGGCCCTGCAAGCCCAGGGTTTATTAACAAATGCAGTTTTTTCATTAGAGGTCCCTGATCTGGGTCCTCAAGATGATGCTACAGCCCTGTTTGTATCACAGTCAGTGCCTGACACCACCAAAACTGGCTCTTTCAAGGTGGGACTTCAACATTCATGGTCACCTCCACTCCTGAAAGCTGATGATAACACATATGCTCACACAGGGACAGGCAGCAAACCCAGCACTGCCAACAGCACACAGCTGAGTGCCAGAACAAGGGGGAATGGCTGCCCCGTGCCAGAGGGCAGGGATAGATGGGATACTGGGAAGAAATTCTTCCCTATGAAGGTAGTAAGGCGTCGGCACAGGCTGCCCAGAGCTGTGGCTGCCCCATCCCTGGAAGTGTCCAAGGCCGGGTTGGACGGGGCTTGGAGTAACCTGGGCTAGTGGAAGGTGTCCCTGCCCATGGCAGGGGGTGGAACAAAATGGTCTGTAAGGTCCCATCCAACCCAACCCATTCTGTCATTGTGTGATTCTCCCTGGGGCTTGCTCACACTTGCTGCCCTGTCCACTCGCAGGTTTTCAGGATTTTGCTGAAATTCCAAAACTCTGTGCAGACAGTGAGACACAGACCCCGACGCCCAGAGCATCCCCCCGCCCGGGAGGGAAGGAGGGGTTTGCAGCACTTTCCCCACATGGCAAATGAATCCTGCCATCAACCTCCTGAGCACACCCGGCAGTGAGGACCAGATTTCATCCGCAGCTTTGCCCTGGGCCAGCTTTGCCCTGGGCCATTTGCTTATGAGCCGAGCATTATCCCGTTGTGCCGGATTTTCCAGCCTCTCCCAGGGCTCTCATCACACGCTGCGCTGTTGTTTGCAACACCTCCCAGTTTCGCACCATCTGTGCCTGTCCCTGCCGGGCTGCCCGTGCTGCCTCCAGCTCGCTAATGAAGCTGTGAAAGGGGAGCCGGCATCGCCCCCCGCAGCCCCCGCACCCCGGCGAGCTCCGCTCCCCGCGGCAGCCCTGACAGCCCGGGCTGTAAAAACCCGGCCTGAGACAGAGAGCTCATGCGAGTCTGAACCAAACGCTTTCGGAAATCTCTGCCTTGCAGAGTCTCTTCATTTTGTGATTCCAGTCTCAAGGGCAGAGCCAGTGGAGGTGCTTTTCACAGGGCATTTAGATACGGCAGCACTGGAGGGGACACACTGAGCCATCGCATCTATTTTGACAGAGCTCCCCAACCAAACATCTCAACACAATTTGCTTCATTTTCCTTGTCTCCTGAGCATCAGTTCCAAAATGGATCCCGGAGCTGCATTTTTATTGGTGCAAGGAGCATTACTCTGCTTGGGAAGCTCAGAAAGCAAGATGCTCCTATATTTGCAAAGCAGATGAGATTATATTTCCATGGGAAAATTTAAGAGTTATTTTTGTTCTTCCTTGGGAAATCTCAAAATCTGGGGTGGGGAGATGAGGGGCTAACACTGGAATCTTCCACAGAATACAAATGCTGGGTTTTCAGCATCTCTCCTGAATAGTAATCCAGTTTTCTTAGAAGGATTAATTCCTGATAATCCTAGAGTAGAGTTTGCCCTGGGATCAGCTCTTTCCTCAGCCCTTGTTCCTGAGTCTAGCAGTGCCAGAGCAGTATTGCCACGAGGTGTCCCTGCAGCAGGACTGGGTCCCAGGGTGCTGAGAGTTCTTCTCCAGTTATCCCTTGTCCACTGGAGCTGGTGCACAGGGAAGAGGCCCATACCTGCTGGGAGGTGCACACCTAGCACCTGCACAGGTGTGTTGAGGTCCAGTGGCTTTGTGCCCAGTATCACTAAGCTGCAGACACCTTCTGAAGTGACAGAACAAGGGGGAAAGGGAAGGGTCAAATGGGAAGAAATTGCTGTCTAGAGAAGCTGTGGTGGTCCCACTGAGCCTCACTAAGCTGCAGCTTCCCTCTTCCACAAAACTCCTGTGGACAGTGGCTCCAATTACTGAGCTGGACCTACTGACCACCTTCAAAGGAGGGAGTGTCCAGTGGAGCCAAGGGACTAAGAGTCCTCTGTATCACCAGGACAGGTCCCTGTTTCAAGGACACAGGTCTCCCTCTGTCCCAGGGAACCATTTAGGGAATCTGGGTCTCAGCTTCAGCCCCAGAGGGGGCCAGAGGAGCTCAAAGCCCCATTGGAGGGAACTGCCCTCTGAGACCTCATGCCATCACCAATGTTTGCCACGGAGCTATTCCATGCTTGGAACAAGCTACGACACAGCTGCCTTTGGCCTAGGACAGCCAAGTTCTACCCCCATTCCCTGTTTCAGCAGGGTGAATGTTGGCATCCAGGCACTCACTATTGCCCTGGGCCATCCTAGTTGCCCAGCTTTTTCCTGCCCAGCCTTGGGGAAATGCCTCCACCAGAAAAAGAGCATTGTTTTCACCTGAAGTCACCAAAGTGACAAGGCAGGGAGAAAACACAGCTGAGGCTAAAGAATCCATCCTGATTTCTTGCTGGGAAGGGGATATCACCTCATTTCTTCCTGGCCAGGTAAACATGGGCTCTGCAGCATTATGGATATGAAGGTGGTCCAGGTCTGGCTGTGACCAGCTTGAATTCCCAGTGTGGAAGAGTTCTAAGACATGACCAGAGAAGATCTCTCTGTCTGGAGAGGGATGGTGAATTCACAGCTCAGCAGAACACAGCAGGCATCCAACTGACTAGAGCACATCTTCTGTTAGTCAAAATAAAATGTAGATGCTTAATAATTAATCAGCTCATATGCAAAATAGGTATCATAGCAGAATGGGGGAAGGGGAGAACGCATTGTTCCTTAAGAATAAATATTTAACATGATACAGAACAGCATGAATTTTTAAAGAGGAGTTTTGGTAACTGCTGAAGCTTTGCTAAAGAAGCAGAACATTTTCAAGCAGCAATACTAGCTTCTGGAGTGGACACAACCATTTCCATACAGGGACTGCAGAGGAGGAGGAGGAGGAGGAGGAGGAGGAGGAAGGACTTGAGAGCTGGGCCCCAGGAATAGTTTTGCAACTCTGATCCTCCTACACTCACGGCAAAGCAGCTCTAGAAGTGCAGCTCCAGCTGGTGGAGGCAGCTGGATGCCAGAGGGCTCAGCCTGCCCTGCTGGGCCCACGAAATCCAACCAATTCCTGCTGATTTCAGGACTTGCAACATTTCAGCAAGAAGCTCAGGGAGCTAAGATGCTCCAGCCATTCATGCTTTTTGGGACATGTGAGAAAAGCTCATGCTCTCTATCCTGCATGGGGCTGATGGTGGATGATGCAGCACCCAGTACCCTGGGACCTGCCTACACCCCTCACTCCTTCCCCCTCCCTGCTACTTCCAGTGCCTCAGCACCCACCAGGCCCTGCCTGCAGCCTCAGGAATGAGGCAGAAAGGGAGTTATCCTGCAGGGAATACAGTCTGCTCCAGCATAGCCCAGTCCACACAGCTCTCCAGCCCCAGCACTGCCAGGCACTGAACCCAGTGGAGTCTTTCTGGGCCCTGTGCTGCTCCAGGCTCTTCCAGCAGCTCCCATTGGGATTCTGCTGCTGCAGGGAGCAGCTGCTGGGATCCCCAGCTCGCAGAGGAACTTCCAGCTATCCATATCTCTGCATGCTAGATGTTCCCAGGACCCTGTGTTGCACCAGGTAAAGCAAACAGATCCACAGTGATTCCAACCACCCCAGCTCAGCTCTCTCCTACCTGGGTCACCTCCCCAGCCAGGACATCACCTGAGTACTACTCTGGGTGGGAGTGATAGGGCACAGCACCATGGGACAGGGTGGAAGACAGCGATCAGCGCCCACAGCTCTCTCCTCCACTTCCCAAGGGCCCCTGGCTGCTCAGAAGAGTTGTGGGAAGTGGAAGAGCAGCTAATCTGCCCTTTCAGCTTTCTGCTTCTCAGATGAACAAGCAACACTGAGGCAGGAGCACCAACAGATGGCCCGGGCTGAAGGGACACCTTGGGGCAGGTCCCCAGAGCTGGGCCCAGGGGCAGCGAGAGCCCAGCAAGAGCAGTACCAGCTCTGTGTATGGATGCAGGGAGGGACAGGAATGGCAAATGTGCCCATGGTGGGTGGCAGGAGCATGGACAAAGGGTGTGCAGGAGACAGGGGACATCTGCAGGAAGGTGCTGCAGGCAGGGCAGGGAGTCTCTGGCCCCATAAGCTGTGTTGGCTGAGCCTTGGGAAATCTCCACTTCTTAAATTTCCCATCACTGCCAGAAGACAAGGAGCTTTAGATACCACCTCCAGGTTCCACCCAGCAAAGGTTCAGCACTGTGAGGGAGTGGCAGGACTGTCTCCTCCTGGCTCCCGAAGTGAAGGAGTTAAAGCAGCTACACTGGTGAAGGACCCTGCGGCTGTCCCTGCTCCCAGAGACTTCAGGATGGTCCCCTGTCTGCTGATGGGCCACATGAAAGCTATTACACTCTGCCTTGATATATCCCTCCCATAAATCCAGGGACTATAAATTAGGGTAACCTTCTGCTTTAAGGGCTGTCTGAGCTCTGCAAAGACATCCCAAAGTCAGGCAGATCCTTGCTGAAGACATAGGTACTCTGTCCTCACTTTCCCTGGGAACACGGCCCTGGGACAAGGGGCAAACATTTCAGCTCAGAGGTGCAGAGGCATTATGCCAACAGCTGTGTTTGCTCAGGGCCTGGGGAACCCCCCTGTTTCTGTCCTCAGAGGGGACCAAAGCTGGTGTCTGTGCTACTCCTGGTGTCCCCAGGGAGTGTCACCCCTCCTCATGATGCAGCTTCTCTCTGCCACTGTCCCTGTACTCCTGGTTTGGAGGAGGGACTGTCTCACCATCAAATGACAAAGAGCCTGCGAATGAGCCCTGAGTCCCCACCACCCCCTCAGAGGTCAGTGAAGAGGGGACATAAAAAAGATTCATCACTTCCCTGCTCATCTCTGAAAGCACTACCCTGGAATGACTCTGCACTGTGTCTTGGCAGAAGCAGAGACAATGCCAGGCCTGCACAGAGTCCCTTCTCTTCCTCCTCCTCCAGACCTAAGTGGGTCACTGTGGCCTCATGTGCGTGCTCAGAATCCAGCTCAGGGCTGACCCTTCCTGCACCAAGGCTGCCTGAGCTCACTCTACCCTCTCTCATCCTCCCCTCCAGCCCCACATCCCAAACAGGATCCCTGCTGCCTGCATGGATGCTCCAGGATGCTCTGGGAGCCCCAGGGTTGAAGGTAACAGAAATGGAAACAGAGACCAAACTGGGATTTACCATTCTGGATCCAGCTCCAGGTCCCAGGGTTGAAGGTAACAGAAATGGAAACAGAGACCAAACTGGGATTTACCATTCTGGATCCAGCTCCAGGCTGATGGCAGGACTAACAATGCTGACCACAGCTCCACAGGAGCAGGATACTGCTCTGGGGCAGCCAAAACCCCTCACAATGTTACAGTGCTTCAACTTTCACCTTATTTCTTCCTATTTTCTCTTGCTTCTCTCCTGGGGCATTTCTGCTGCCCCAGGCAATTAGTCATAGAATCATGGAATGGTTTGGGTTGGAAGAGACCTTAGAGCTCATCCAGTTCCAACCCCCTGTCATGGACAGGGACATCTTGCACTAAATCAGGCTGCAGGAATTTGGAAGATGATGCCATGGGGCAGCCGTTGCAAGCCACTATGAAGCTTTCTTCCCTGAGAAGGTTTTGTTTTCACAACACCAGCACCTGTGTGAGCTTCAAACCCACAAGATGTGCAGGGCCTGATGGAGCAGATCCCCATCCCCACACTGCCAGGGGCTGCCAAGAACTCAGGGGTCTCAAGGTTAGTCTGCCCAGATACATGTGGGACTGACACCTTCACATTCCCAAGCCATGGGCAAGTGACACCAGGGGTGAAGATGAGAGGAGCCAGATCTGGACCTGGGCCATCCTGGTGTAAAGCCACTGCACGCCCCAGTCTCGCTCCTGGCTCTGGTGCTGCCACCCAGCCTGTCCCTGTCTCACAGCCTCATCTGGGCACAGCATTACCACACCCCCAAATTTAGAGTTGAAACTAAATAGATCAGCTTCTCAACATAAAACACCCCCAGAAAACAGCCTGCTCATCTGCTTCTGCTTCTGGATGAATCTAATAAAGTCATTGAGGTGAGTTAGGGCTGGGCACCATTATTCTGCCCCAATTTGAGCTGTCAGCCCCTTGTAAAAGATGACATATGACTCTAAAAATTCATCTTGGGCACCAAACAGAATTTATTTTGCTGTAAAAAAGAGACAGAGAACAGTGGCCCAGGGACCTCCACACCACTGAAAACACACATGCACTGATCTCAGCAAACAATTTATTTTATTCCCCACCACCATCATCTGTCTCCGCTTCATCCATTGACCGATTGGGCTGGCAGGAGAATATGAGTTTTAAAGGTCACCACTTAATGATGTTAAGGAGACATCCTCCTTCCCAGATAAAATACTGATCAATCTGTAATAATTCTGACTGGACTCTGCTCATGGAGAAGATACAGGGGATTCTGTTCTCCTTTATGTTTCAAATAAACTTAAAGCCTTTTTTGACATCAAGCTGATAACTCAGGCTGGGGACAGGCACAGCTGGAACTGGCACATCACATTTCCAGTGAGCAGACAGGAGACAGGAGGCAGCAGAAGGGGTGATGAAGTGCAGTTGGGATTGCTTTACAGCATTAAAGGGCTATTATATCTTTACATAACTTAATGTACAAACGTTCGGCTATTGCCTCTCCTGTCACCTGTGGAGAATTAGAACAGTTAGAGCAGCTCTGGACACACTTTTCTCCATGATTTTTGTGCTCCTGGGCCCCCAGAAGGAGCTCACATGCAGTTCAGAGGGGCTGGTGCTGCAGCTGCTCCATGCTCAGCAGACTGACAGACCTGGAGCATCATCTCCCCATAAGGATTTGGGAGGCCTGGGCAGCTGAGCAGGGACAGGGATCTCTGAGTGCTGCATCCCAGGGACTTTCTGTCACTGAGACAGGGCTGGGCTGCAAAATGCCCTCCACTGAGGTTCCTTGAGGACCACTCTGGCAAGACCTGCCCCATTCTTTGCTGATCCATTTCCAGGCTGCTTTCAGAGCACAGCAGCCACAGAGTTTGTTTGACAGGTCTTGTTCCCTGCTCCAAGGAGATCCAGCATCACCCCTGCACCCCATCCCTGCTGTGCAAGGGGAGCAAAGGGCAGCCCTCCCACAGCCCAAGCACAGGGCTCTCCTGCCTCTAAAAGGGCTCCTGAGCCCCCTCCAAACATGGGCAGCCCCAAGGCAGGAGAACTCCAGAGCATCACACACCACGTCCCACCCACACCTCCCTCCAGCCCTCTCCCCACTCAGGCTCTCAGGTAGAGATTCCTCCTCCTGAGTAGCCTGAGAAAAAGATAAATACTTGGAATACACAATCTTCAAAATCAAGCAAATGGCTCCATTTGACATTACACTGTAGAGTATTTAATTTGCTTTTGGATGTGCAGCCTGAACCATGTGCTCTACCCGAGGACAGGGGTTTATAATTTATTCAGCAGCCAGCGCATTTCAGAGTCTGTCAGATGTTCCTCACAAAGAAAGCCACAAAGGGGGGGGTGGGGGGGGGGACACACACACGGTGTGCAGCAGTATTTTATTTATATTTTATTTTTTTAAAACAAAGTGAGCAGGGTCAGCTCTGAATTTCTAAAGCATCTCAGAGGTGTGCAGACTTTTAAAGGTCTCCAGAGAGAGCACTCACATCTTTTCTTCTATTCTGACTCGTTTTGCTCTGCAAAGTCGATCCCTCCAACTTTGTTTTGCAAACAAACCAACACAAACCTGCGCAACCAGGCTCCAAACCCCCTTGGTTCTTTTAGGAAAAACAAAGAGCAAATTAACACTCCAGACCTCTATTTATTTCCAAACAATTCCATGTGAAAATAATTTATCTTTTACTAATCGAGGCCAGTAACTTAAAGCATCCAAGGAGCCTGGATTGTGCACAAAGGCAAACAAAAACAGGTCATTTTTTTCTGTCTTTTCCCTCTGCCTGGATTTCAGATGAGCTCCCAGAGACTGAAGCCATTTCTGCTGAATCAGAGAGGGTTTGAAAGGCCCTGAGGCCTCAGAGGCCTCTGTGGATGCACCACAGAGAGTGGGATGTGTGACACGGCTTCCTGGATCTGCTGCCCCCGTCTTTGCTTCCTCAGAGCCACCAGAAGCACCTTGGAAACAGGGATGCAGCCAAACCTCCAAGCTGACACCTTTCTGCTTCCTCAGCAGAGGCAAAAAGGAGATAAAGCATTTTGCGGATGCCCTAATTCACAGACACCCCAAAAGGCTTTTTCCAGGAATGCCTGGCAGGGACAACGTATGATCAGTGCAACCTGTGACCTGTTTTTAGATGCAGCTGAGAAGGGTTTCGAAATCCTCAGCCACTGAGAGGGACTCCTTGATAAATACCACTACCATTTAGTGTGGGCAGGTAAGGGAGGGTGATTCTGCTCCTTCAGGTAAGACCCCACCTGCAGAGCTGCTCTCAGCCCTGGGGACCAGCACAGGAAGGATGTGGAGCTGCTGGAGAGAGTCCAGAGGAGGCCACAGAGATGCTCCAAGAGCTGGAGCTCCTCTGCTCTGGAGCCAGCCTGGGAGAGCTGGGGGTGCTCACCTGGAGAAGAGAAGGCTCCAGGGAGACCTGAGAGCCCCTTCCAGTGCCTAAAGG
>JAWWEW010000036.1:637099-652045 GCA_035583185.1 Anabacerthia variegaticeps | reverse complement strand
CTTGCAGTGCCTAAAGGGGCTCCAGGAGAGCTGGAGAGGGACTGGGGACAAGGCATGGAGGGACAGGACAAGGGGGACTGGCTTCCCACTGCAGGAGGGAAGGATTAGATGGGATATTGGGAAGGAATTCTTGGCTGTGAGGGTGGGCAGGCCCTGGCACAGGTCGGGCAGAGAAGCTGTGGCTGCCTCATCCCTAGAAGTGTCCAAGACCAGGTTGGATAGAGCTTGGAGCAACCTGGGCTAGTGGAAGGTGCCCCTGCCCATGGCAGGGGGGTGAGATATCTTTAAGGTCCCTCTCAACCCAAATCAGTCTGTGATTCTGTGATTTTACAAGCAGATGGAGCCCCAGACCAAAGTCAGGTCCCATCATGTCCAGTGCTCCTACCAGCACAATCCCTATTGAAAAGAGCTGAATTAATCCAGGGAAAGGGGCCCAGAGCCAGCCCCTCTGGCTGGCAGGAGCTGTTCCACAGCTCTGTGATGGCAGTGCCTTCCAGGGCAGCTGCTGTAGCTCAGTGGCAAAGGGGTAGGATTGCCAACTGATCCAGCTATCAAAGGCACAGGAAGAACAAGGCATGTGGTTTAGGAACAAACAGGAGCTGTCATTCATATTTGTTTTACCCCTGAACAGTCTTCAATGTTACAGCCATGACTTCAGCCTTTCACTTTCCTAGAACAAAGTCTACAGCTGAACACAGAGCCCACGGATTTCCTGCAAGTGTACACAAAACTACTGTTTCCAACAGGCCTGGGCATCTGCAACCCAAGTGAGATCACAGGAGTCCATGTGGAGAGCTGGGGGTGATGGTCTTGTGACGGGTGAAGGGAAAAATCTCCCTGTTAACAATTTGGCCCAAGAGGCAAACCTGCAAAGGCACAATTCCATAGGGTATCAACCTCCCAGAGCCACCTCCTCACTACCCTGGAGCCTGCTGAGCCTGCAGCATCTTTGGGAGTCACACAGCTGAGACTCTCACCCTTGCTTCTCTACAATGGATTTGTACCTCGGGGCAGGAAAGGGGCCCCATGAAGGTGAGATGGGCACAGGTACTGATGCCACACAGGGGAGAGCAGAAAACAGGGAATCACAGAATCGCTGAGCTTGGAAAAGCCCTCTAAGATCACTGATCCCAACCATTCCCGCAGCACTGCCAAGGTCACCAGTAACCCAGGTCCCCAAGTGCCACATTCACACAGCTTTTAAATCCCTCCAGGGATGGGGACCCCACCCTTGCCCTAGGCAGCTGTGCCAGGGCTTGATTTCCTCTTATGAGCACATAAGGTGTTTTCCCCAATTCTCCCCAGGCCCAGGGCCCAGATCCCACTGGTGCATCTCAGCCTTTAAATTGTCAGGAATAAGCAACAGTTCTGGTTCCTGGTGTCAGCTCAGGTTCAGAGCCCTACACCCAGGCACAGAGCATCCTCCCTCTCAGGAGGGATCTCACTGCTGTCCACCTGACCTGGGAAAGCAGCTTAGGGGTAAGCACAGAGATGAGTGGCAGGGAAGGGGCTAGCACACCAGGATTAGCTGCCCAGTGGAAAGGGGATTACATGCTCCAGCTTGTCCTGGGAGCAAGCCAGCAGCCAGGGCTGGCAGGGAATGGGAAGAATAAAAAAGTCTGGGTTGGGCTGGTCGGGCAGGAGGCTGGGGATGACAGGGCTCCACAGCATCGTCCCAGCTCGCATGCTGCTGGCAAGGGGCATCTGCCACCCAGGGATCAGTTCCAAGTGGAGGAAGTGGGCCATGCAAGGAGCACGGCCGGGCCAGGGGAAGGGATAACCTTCCTTCTGACACCCTGACGGCAGCGGGGTGTGCAAGGGCCTCAGAGGGCATGGGAGGGTGTGGGACGGCACCCACAGCACTGACACAGCCACAGGGCAAGCAGAGATGGCAGGATATGAGCAAATGAGTTTTTCACAGGTCTCTGTGAGGTGGGTTCTACAGTCACAGAATCACAGAATATCCTGAGCTGGAAGGGACCCACAAGGATCACTAAGCCCAACGCCTGGCCCTGCCCAGGACACCCCAACGATCCTAGCCTGTGCCTGAGAGCATTGTCCAAACACCCTGTGAGCTCTGGCAGCCTTGGGGCCATGACCACAGTGACCCACCCTCCCCTGCTTATCCCTCCTATTGCCCACCCAGCCCCTGCCCCCCCACAGTACAGCCCTCCATGGATTACGGTATCATGAGGCTGCACTCCCTCTTCCTGGGAAGGTCTGGGCTGTCTCTGCAGATGGTGCTCCCATTCCCAGGCAGCTGTCCCAGTTCTGCTACCCAGGTGACACGCTATGCTTCACTGTCCTCAAAAAAAAGTGATACTGAGCACAGGATGTAATGAGGAAAAGGTGCTCAGGGAGCAGCACCTGACAGAAGAGAGACTGAGGTGAACATGGAAGAGCTGCATTTACCAGCAATATCCCAACTCCAAAGCAATGTGGATAGAAAAGAAATAAAGGCCTTAAGTATGACAGATTAATGGCCTAGAGCAGAAATATGAGATTAGAAATTTCAGAATATGCATGCATATTCCAGGTGCTCTTTAAATCTGTACAATCTAGTTACTCTATTATGTGCAATTTAATTGCCTAAAAAATCCATATCACTTCATACTCTCAGCAGCCAGAGCAGGGGTTTCTTATTTTTGCAATCTTTATTCAGGCTGGTTTTAAAGATTGAAATATGAGCTCTCCTGGGCTTAGGGAGTTTACTAAATCAAGTGCCAGTGTTAGACTGGAGCACAAAAGGACACATCTAAACAGCAGATGCAGGCAGGTTCTGCATGGCCAGGCTGCCCAGATAGCATGTCTGATTCTGATAATCCACCCAAAATCAGCTACTGGGATCCAGCACATTTTGACACACAGGTCCAGGGAAACACTGAAGACTTGCTCAGGCAGAAATAGAAATCGTGGAATCACAGAATCATGGAATGGTTTGGGTTGAAAGGGACCTTAAAGGCCATCCAGTCCCACCCCCTGCCACAGGCAGGGACACCTTCCACTAGCCCAGATTGCTCCAAGCTCCATTCAACCTGGCCTTGGACACTTCCAGGGATGGCACAGCCACAGCTTCTCTGCCCAACCTGTGCCAGGGCCTCACCAGCCTCACAGCCAAGAATTCCTTCCCAATATCCCATCTAACTCCGCTCTCTAGCAGTGGGAAGCCATTCCCCCTTGTCCCCAGTCCCTCTCCAGCTCTCCTGGAGCCCCTTTAGGCACTGGAAGGGGCTCTCAGGTCTCCCTGGAGTCTTCTCTTCTCCGGGTGAGCACCCCAGCTTTCCCATCCTGGCTCCAGAGCAGAGGAGCTCCAGCCCTCGGAGATGTCCATGACCATCTCTGGACCCAATATGCCAAGGTTTGAACAGTCTGGGCAGCAGAGCTGGGCTGGCACAGAGCAGGACAGCAGACAGGAGCATTCAAGGACTTTTGTTGCCCAGTTGTGCCTAGTGGTGAGCAGGCCCTGAGGGAGCAGAGCTGTGCCCAGCAGAGCACAGAGCATGACCAGCTCCATCCTATCAGTCCCCTCAGCTTTGTCCCCGTGAGCAGCTGCACGGAGGGTTGGAGCGAGGGCTCAGAGTCAGTGTGAGTTGTGATCACGAGCCTTGCTGACACTCGCCTGGAGCTCCGGCAGCCCTTTCTGAGAAAATCCCACCTCTTGTGCCTGATCCGTGAGGATGGGAGGATCAGGACTGATCTACTACTAGGCAAGGAGCCCATTTGGATGGGAAGGAGCTCCTCAGCAGGGGCTGAATGCATCAGGCTGAGAGCCATGTGCATGGACAGCAATCATCCAGGAACACACAGCATCCCGTCTGCTGGGAATCACCTTGTCCAGTGGCTGGATTTTGGTCAAGGGATGGAGTGACTAGACAAGGGGAATGGCTTCCCACTGCCAGAGGGCAGGGTTAAAGGGAATATTGGGAAGAAATTCTCCCCTGTGAGTCTGGGGAGGCCCTGGCACGGGTTGCCCAGAGAAGCTGTGGCTGCCCCATCCCTGGAAGTGTCCAAGGTCAGATTGGACTGGGATTGAACACTCGGCCTTCTAGCCCCCTCTCAGTCCCTTTTAGTCTTCCATCAGCTGTGGAATAATCAGGCCTTGAACAGCAAGCCCTGAGCTGTGCTGCTCAGAAAATCTCACCTGCAAATCCACTCATACCTCTCTTAGAGCTCCTGGGCAGAGCTGGCCCTGCCGCGGAGCCACCACCGTGAATAATCCCCTCAGCAGACACTCAGGCTTGCAGCAGAAAAGCAACCAACAAAGGAATATTTAAGGTTGCTACTGAGCACTTAATATAGTTTATATTTACAGCTTAATGGCTTTTCAGCATCACTAACTTCCATTCCAACAAAAAGACTTCGACTGTATTGCCTCAGCTTAAGTGCTAACGACATCTTCACATTAATAAATATTTTAAAACAGTGGAACTCTAAACTCCTGTGGCACAGAGCCAGCATCCGCTCAGCTGGAGATTGTACTTGCACATGAGAGAAGACAGACGGAAAAACACCTTCCGGATCCCCAGGACCGCATGAGCAAGGCATCTCTCCAGACCCATGCCAGGGCACCTCTGCCTGGGGGTGCTGCCTTCCCTCTCCGGCTCCTAAAGCACAGCCACAGGGCTCCCAGGGCTCCTGCAAGCTTGCTCCTCATCTGAGCTCTGTATCTAGATGCCAGACTCACAGAGATGCAAACCAGGCTCTGCTTACACATCCCTTCCCGGGGATGTTTCCTGGGATGCACTCCTGGGTTGATGTGGCCAAACCCTCAGCTCTGTCCCTCAGTTTCTTCTCAAAACTCCCCTTCCCTTTGTACCCACTCAGCCCTTTCACACCTGAGCCCTGGGTGCAGGAGGGGAGGCCTTTTGAGCAGTACCCCGAGACCTCACATACACCCAAAAGTCTCCACATACATCCCAAAGCCTCCTTCCCCACACTCCTGAGTCCAGCAGATGGACACCCAGAGCAGGTACCCCTGGGCCCTCTGCTGCCAGCCACAACACTCCACTGCTGCCTCCAGTCACAGGTGCTGTGCTGATGTGCCCTAAAGCTGTTTCCAAGCCAGCTCAGACATGAACAGAGCCACAGAGAAGTGCAGGATGTCCACCCTGCCTGAGCTGAGAGCACAGACCGGAGCTCAGTCCTTGAACCACACCAAGGGTGGCTGTCCCAGAGACAGAGCTGCCACGGAGCAGCACGAGTGGGACAGGAAGGGCTCCTGGCACAGGCTCTGCTGCTCCACAGACACGCTTCCCCTTGTGAAACTGAGACACTCTGCTCCTCCAGATACCCTGCATCACGCAGTCTTGCTCAGATCCAGGTCTGAGGCCCATGGAGCTGGGCGGTGCTGAGTGCACCCTCTCCCTGCTATAAAACACGGATTCTGGCACATCCCCTCAGCCAGGATGAGGCTGCCCCATGGTAACTACATCAGCCGTTTCAAATTTAGAGCTCTTGCTGCCAACTCACCCTTGGGTTCGCAGTGGGGAATCCCTGCTGGCAAGGGAAGCAGATCAGGAAGCTGGTGAAGGTACCTCTTTCATGTGCAGCAATAGGATGGGGCTTTGTGTCCCTTCAAGGGACCTAATTGCACAAGAGTCTCACACACACACTCCTCTGCCAATCCAGCAAGCAAAGCCAGGGCTGAGAATAGCAGACATGTATCAAGCTGGGTCATCTCTGCTTTGTATTCTAAGGATGGTTTTCTACAGGAGGGAGCAGAGAAACCCCACCCCATTTTGCTCTGAAGGACTCAGCTCTGTAGCAACATTAAGTTTGGCTTGTATAGGAAATTTTACAAAGCTCAGCTGAAGGAAAACCTTGACTTGTACAGTGAGAGATAAAAATCCTCAGCGTTCACAAATGAATGTACCCATCTGCTGTGCACAGTATTATCTCACTCAAAGAGGGGAAAGAAAAAAAAAAAAGAAAGAGAGAAAAAGGAAAAAAGGAAGAAAGTGAGTGGAACGTTGGATGCTTTTCATTTTCCAACAATGTGCAGCAAACTGTGATTCCTATTCATTAAGAGAGAAGATTGACATTCATTATAGTGTGCATTAAATTCCTCATTCTTCTTCTACCCTCAAAATTAGTCTATGGAGGGTAGTAACTAGTAATTTCTATATTGAATTTCTAGTAACTACAGTGGGTTTTTTTCCAAATAAGCAAGGCAATTACAATAAGACACACTTCTTCCTGAAATGGTAAAACAGGCAGTGCCACTTGAAATCTGCTGCTCTCCTTTACAGCTGCAGTTCAACATGTGCACAAGCAGCTCCCATTTGTTCCTGAAGGAATTTGGGAAGGAATCTGTGGCCCAGAGCAGAGGCAACTGTCATTGCAGCTCTCCGCCAAAACCATAGAATCATAGAATCACGGAATGGTTTGGATTGGAAGGGATCTTCAAGGTTATCTCAATCCAACCCCTTGCCATGGGCAGGGACACCTTCCACTAGCCCAGGTTGCTCCAAGCCACGTCCAACCTGGCCTTGGACACTTCCAGGGATCCAGGGGCAGCCACAGCTTCTCTGCCCAACCTGTGCCAGGGCCTGCCCACTCTCACAGGGAAAAACAAATACAGATTTGGCCATCCCCACCTATCAACACAGGTCAAAGATGCTCCTTAAAATGGTGTACAGAAAAACAGGAATAAACTTTGCTCATCTCGTTGAGGTGATGTTCTCATCTTAGTCATTAAAAAGCTGACCTAGTTATCACAGCTTCCTATGAATAGGCACAGAAAAAATTCTGTGGATAGCCAAGGCCATGCCTCAGTGAGTGCTGCCGCCACTGCTGAGCTCTGCCCCTCACCTGGGGAGGGGACACTCCATGTACACCACTGCTGTGAGATGGAAACACTCTAATCCCCACCTCCATTTGGGGTCATTCTCCTTTGTGTAAATAATCCAGCATCTTCCAGTGCCCGCAGGGCCTTGGGATGGGCTGTCTCTTCTGGCTGTGTCTGTTACAGGGCCCTCTTCTCACCCCAGGGGCTTGATCCAGTGTCCTTTGGGTGACACCCACCACTGCCCATATGCTTTCTGATTGCACAAGGCAGGAAAACCTACCCCTGCACTGCTCCCATCTTTCCATCCACATTGCTGAGACAAAGCCTGTGATGCTTCTTCAGTCCCCAAGCAGACACAGAACTGCCTGAAGTTGTGTCAGGGCAGGCTTAGGTTGGATCTCAGGGAAAGGTTCTTCCCCCAGAGGGTGGTGGGCACTGAGCAGGCTCCCCAGGGCAGTGGGCACAGCCCCAAGGCTGCCAGAGCTGCAGGAGGGTTTGGATGATGCTCTGGGGCACAGGGGGTGACTCCTGGGGATGGTCCTGTGCTGGGCCAGGAGTTGGACCCAATGATCTTTTTAAGTCCCTTCCAACTCAGCATGTTCTGTGATTCTGTGATCTGGCAAATCCAAGGGCTCTGACAGTTGCTTATCAAGTGTAAGGCCAGCAGTTTTCCCGTGTGGATCCTGTCACTAACTCCCTTTGCTGCACTGCCTCGCTCCTGGGGGATGGGACTGAGTGGGCAGCACCTTTCCCACCTTGTCTCATTGCTCCATGACTTGGAATCCATCCCTGCCCTGCATTCCTCCTCAGTGCTCACAGACAGGGACCACTGTGTTTACTGGTTATTAATTAGGGAGATTTTAATACACCTTGTGATGTATTTGCAATGGCTCTTATCTCAATTTAGAGTGTTGCAGAATACATAGCAGAGCTTCGACACTTTCCTAATTAGCACCCAAGCAAATAGGAGCACACAGAATCCAGAGATCCACCGCCCCCACCCTCCTCTTCTAAGAGCCACTGGAGATGGGAGTGTAATTTCCAACAGTTAAGGTTGCTTGGAAGGGCACCTCCAAGGTATTTGTCATCACTTTCAAAACCCTTATTTACTCTCTACAGTTTCCAAAAACCCCTCTGGGAGCTGCGAAATGAATCTATTTTCCTATTGAAACCCACCACATGGACATCCTGCCTTGCTATTTTTAGGCCTGCTGGTGAATGCAGCTACACTTTGCTCCAGTATTTCAGGGTCTAACAGCCTGGAGCTTCCCATTCTGGCTGCTCCCTGAGGGTCCTGGAGAACAGCCCGGCTGCACACCTTGGCTTGTTCATTGAGAGTTCCTGCCCTGCTGACCCCGAAGCATTTTGTCCCCCACCAAGACAGATCTGAACTGGCAGCTGTAATAACTCTGCAGAAACCTGCAAGGAATACTCTGCTCCAGGGCCACAAAACCAGAAGTGTTTTCAGGGCTCTTCAGGTGTGTTCTGCCTCCCCAAAGCCACAACTGAATCTGGCACCGCCCACAGGAAATCACAGAATTATGTGGATTGGAAAAAACCTCATAGTTCATTGAGTCCATCCCTTAACCAAGCACCACCAACCCATGTCCCAGGAGCCACATCCACACACTTTTTGAACACTTCCAGGGATGGAGACTCCCAACATTGCCCTGGGCAGCTGTGCCAATGCCTGACCACCCTGTCCTTGAAGAAATTTTTCCTAATATGCAACCTGAACCTCCCCTGGTGCCACCTGAGGCCATTTCCCTTGTCCTGTCCCTTGTTTCCTGGGAGCAGAGCCCGACTCCCACCTGCCTCTATCTCCCCTCTCAGGGAGTGGGACAGACCAAGAAGATCCCCCCTGAACTTCCTTTTCTCCAGGCTTAGCCTCCCCCCAGCTCATCTGCTTATCAATGGAACCACAGAATTATTCTCTGAGAATGACAGAAATGCTGCAGAGATTGGCGCATCCATCCTGGCAGAGCTGATAAAAGTCATGGAGCTGATGTGGCAAGAAAGGCTTTGGCATGGATGGTCCAGAAACCAGAGCAAAGCCCTCCAGGGGCATCAACACAGTCTCTGGTTATTCACCTGAGCTGAAATGCATCACCTTTGCACAGTCACTGCTGCCCCCACTGTAATCACACCTTTTTTTTTTTCCATAGGTACCTCCCAAAGGCAGCCTGGAAACAATCCTTCACCTTAGACTCTGGTCTGAGCTAGGACAGTCCTATCAGTCACTGCCAGCGTTGACAGCTGGTATTCCCTTCAGCTTTCCATCTGCCGCACACTGAAGCAAAGAGGGAGCTCCCTCCTGCCACAGCAGCATCGTCTGCATCCAACCCTGCCAGTAATGCCATTCCTGGAGGCACAGGAGCCCTCCCAGCACAGCACTGGCTCCTACAAGCCTCTCTCATGTGCCACTGCTGACAGCTCCCTGCCCATCACCCAGCCATGGGGACCTAACCCTCCCCATGTCACTCAGAAGCCAGCTCAAGTCACCCAAACATGTTCCAGCCATCACATCACATCACATCATGTTGGTTTGGGCGGCTCCTGCTGACAGCAAGCAGAGCATGTGGGTTCCGGGTGCTTCCAGAGCACTAAAGGCTCCCTGGAGACCCCAGCTCCATGCTGGGGGCTGGCTGGATGCACCCCCAGAAACTGAGCACATGCCACTGATGCTCAGCCCCCCCACTCCCACAAGCAGGCGATCCCAGCTTGATGCCCCAAGTGACATTTCCCAGGAAAAGAACAGCACAGTAAATTCAAAGGTTAAATTTGCATATTCCCTGGTGCTGCTCCAAAGAGCCAGGCAGACACTGAGGATGAACTGCTGCCAACCTGCTGCACAGGGAGCACCAACACCCTGTGCCACCAGGGCTGAGGGACCTTTTTGGGTGGCGCTATGAACCTTTTTGGGGATGGGAAACAGCCTCAAGTTGCACCAAGGAAGATTCAGGTTGGATATCAGGAAAAATTTCTTCATTGAAAGGGCAGTCAGGCACTGGCACAGGCTGCCCAGAGCAGTGGTGGACTCATCATCCGTGGAAGTCTTCAAAAAATGAGCACATGTGACAACATGGTTCAGTGGATATGGGGGTATTGGTCAAAGGTTGGACTTGATGATCTTGGAGATCTTTTCCAGCCTTAATATTTCCATGATTCTGTGATTCTACACAGTGGCCTTTACTTCAGAGAGGGAGCAAACCAAAGGACCAGAAGCAGTGGAGGGGACTGAGTTTTGGCCCTGCATCTGTAGAGCAGCCCAGGGCATTGAGGAGGAAGCCCTCCATCAACCCATCCAAGGATGCATCCTGGAAAGGAGCCATGGAGGCACTTCTGCATTAACTAGCATGACATCTCTCTCAACAGTGTGTCTGGGACTGTAGCAGTGTGTCCAGGGAAGCCACAAAAAACCTCCACAAAAAAGCTCCAACAGCTACAGACTCAGCAAAATGTTCCCATTAAATACTGGGAGTTTACAGAGTGTGCAGCAGCTCTGTCACATCCAAACAAGCCACAAGTGAATCAGCCAGCAGGGAAGGGTGGGAGGGATTGGCTTTGACTAAACAGGAGCAAAGCAGCAATCAAGGAGGGGTCTCTGTGGGACAAGACTCAGGTTCAGCCATGAGCTCCTAAAACACAGGGAGAAACTCTTGGACAGCTCATGT
Source organism: Anabacerthia variegaticeps (assembly GCA_035583185.1). Lineage (NCBI taxonomy): Eukaryota > Metazoa > Chordata > Aves > Passeriformes > Furnariidae > Anabacerthia > Anabacerthia variegaticeps. Next base: position 641,584 of record JAWWEW010000036.1, on the reverse strand, counting down.
GGTGGAAAATACAAAGGGTCTCCCTGGTGTGTGTCTCCCCAGCTCAGCAATGCTATAGCTCAGCTCCAGTCAAAGGATCACAGATTTATTAAGGTTCAAGAAGGCCTCCAAGTTCATTGAGTCCAACCTTTGAGCACAGAAGCAAGGGCAGCCCCTCATGCAGCTCTCACCACGTCCTTCTTGCCCAAGCACACGTGCAACCTCAGCTCACACAGCCCCACATGTGTGCATGTGGTGTCACACACACTGGTACAGCCACACTCTGCAATGGTCTCAAAACGACACACACAATTTCATGATCCAGCAATGTCTGGAGGGTCCCCACAGGGCTGCACTTGGGTGTGCACTTGGCCTGAATGACCGATTGTGCCCATCATCTCACCCTTCCCAAGCAGGAGGGGTTGGGGGAAGCTGGAGGGGCAGCTGAGGGTCACACAAGCTGCTCTGACAGCCTGACCCCAGCCTGAGCCAAAGGTGGGTCAAGGCTCTTTTACAGGAGCTGTTGGGGTGCACTTGCAAACCCTTTCATGTCCTTTTCCTCTCTGCCCATTTTGACACTCCCAATGGGGTTCTTTTGGCTCCCTTCATAGTGAGAGATTCCTGTGCCATTAAAACCCTGTCTCCCATTATCACTTCCCACATCTTCCAGTGCCAAGTGTTGGACTCATTCCTTTAGTTCATAGGATCTCTCTGTTTCAGAGAGCACGGTAAATGCCCACTCTGCCCCAGTCCTGCCAGCAGGGAGGGTTCCCAGGTCTTTTTTAGCAGCCCAGGGCTGTATCCCTCTGGTCTAGAGCAACTGGAGTGGTCCCTGCAGTGCCACAGGACATCAGGTCTCCCCATCTCCACCCCAGGGATGTTCAGTCTGCGCTGGGGGTGTGGGGACAGGCAGGGGACTCAGCCATAGTGACTGTCATCCTCCCCTGTGGACAGAAGGGCAGGATGTGCCAACGGGGATTTCTCAGGAGGGGCCTGGTCACACGCAGGGGCCTTGGGTGGGAGCCACTGGCCTGTGGCCTCTCTGTGTCACACCCTAAAGGACAGCAGGGCAGCAGCAGAGATGTACCTCAGCCCCCTCCGGGTGACCCCGTGCTCTACTCACAGCCCATCCTCTGCCACCACAGCCAAGCCCTCACTCCACCACGCTCACCTCCAGCAGCACAGAGTGGGTGGAACAAACCCAGAGTCATCACACAGAGTACTTTAGGAGCTTTGACGTCAGTTTTCCCCCACTGAGCTTTATGGGGTGGCTTTATGAGCAGGAAACAAAGGTGCATGGCAAGGGAGTCATGCTTAGAAGGACCACAGTGAAGCTTTAATTTTAGGAATAGAGGAGCAAGTTAGAAAGGCTCAGAAACCCAGATAAAACCAACAGAGCTCAAGCACTTCCAGAGGACCCATCCCAGCTGCAGCAAAAGGAGGGAGGAGGGTGCACAGCACACTGAGAGCTGCCTTGGCTGGCACCCACTGGATGTTTGCCAACAGAACAAGCTCAAAAGGCAGTCACGGAATGCGTCAGAGGGCTGGGATCCCCCTGCACACCCAAGGCAGAGCCTGTGCAGTGCAGGGAGTCCCTGGGAGCCCAGCACAGCTCCTCCCAGGGCCTGCCAGTCCTGCAGCCCATCCATCAGGGCTCAATACCTCACGACATTTCACATAAAGCCATGCAGGCAGAAAGGCTGGAGCAGGTACAGTCTGCACTGCAGGGGGGTTCTCACAACAATAAAAATAGAATCACAGAATCATGGAATGTTTTGGGTTGGGAGGGACCTTAAAAAACATATCATTCCACCCCTTGCCATGGGCAGGGACACTTTCCACTAACCCACATTGCTCCAAGCCCCATCCAACCTGGTTTTGGACACTTCCAGGGATGGGGCAGCCACAGTTTCTCTGCCCAGCTTGGGTCAGGGACTCACCACCTTCTGAGTAAAGAACTTCATTACAGCATCTAATGTAAATCTCTCTCTCAGTTTAAAACCATCCCCTTTGTCCTCTCACTATTTATTTGTGCAAAACCATGGCAGGTGCCCCTGCATGAAGGGCAGGCCCAGCTCTGACACCCACACAGTATACACTGTGCAATCTTCTCTCCAGTTCATGCACCAGTGACACACATTTGGTTCCCCTCCCCACGTGCAATCTCCCAGCAGCAACAGACCAGCTGGCATCTCTCCCAAAGGAGAGCAAATTCCCTGTCCATCTGATGAGAGAGTGCCAAGTGGCTTCTCCACTCCCTTCCCTATGCAGGGACATGCCCCTTCAGCCACACGTGGCTCTTCTCTTAAAATCACAGAATCATAGACTGGTTTGGGTTGGACAAGACCTTAAAGATCATCTCATTCCAACTCTCCTGCCATGAAGAGGGATACCTTCCACTAGACCAGGTGGCTCTCCACCCAAAGCAGTGTGTGCACATGGCTCAGGTGTACCCAGTTTAAGCTCTTCCAAGCTCCCAGGTCCTCAGGAAATGACCAAACAAATTGCTTTGAGGCAGACTTTGTCCCCACAGCCCAGCTGGCCACCCAGAAGCTCAGGATTAATTGTAAGCCCAGTAAAATACTAGGAAAGCCAAAAATAAACACAGCAAAAGAAAAGCATTTCCCACTGAAAAGCCATGGCCAAGTAAAGACTCTTCTGGGCTGGCTCCCAGGAGGCAGCTCGGATTCATTTATCGTGCCACTCGTATAAATGTCTCTCTTTGGCTGTGCTGCTCCCTTGGAGCTCCTTCCAGCCTGGGAGAGAAAGGAACTATTATCTGGACACAACACCAGGCCAGTTCTTTGCTCGAGCAACAGCAGCACCCCCAGCCCTCACAGAGCCTCTTCCCAGGGCTCAGGGACACACTGCCTGCACACAGCAGAGGATGCAGGCTCGGGAACAAGGCAATAGCACTGGCTGACTTAGGATGATATTTAAACAACCACTGTCTGATTTTTAGACACTGCATTGTCCTCAGAGAATGACCAGGGCCTCAGCAGCAAAAATTGTGTCGTGGTAGAACTGGCTCTTGCTGAAAAGGAAGAAATGGCTCATCAGTCCTGTGGTGACATCAAACCCAAAGATGTCACCATTCTCAGGCTTAAGATCAAGCCACAGCCCCCCAGCCAGGCTCTGCCTTCATGCCCAGATGAAGTCTCATCTCACTTCACCACATGATGTCAGAAATTGAGACTTAAAACTGACACATCCAGGCCTGCAAGAGCTGATATCCCCTCTCTAATTCCCAGGCACACTGGAATGGCAGAATCCCTTTGCGCTCTCACCCAGAAGGCCTAAAATCCATGTTGTGAGTTGAAATGGAAGAAGCTAAGTGAGGGATCCAGCAATCCAGCAGCTGTTGCTCTGCACAGAGGAGTGCCCATGTGGGGGGAGCAGGGCTGTGGGGAGCAACACAGCCCAGCCAGGCATCTCCCCAGAGACTTCCTGCTGCTGTGGCTGCCCCATCCCTGGAAGTGTCCAAGGCCAGGTTGGACAGGGCTTGAAGCATCCTGGTCTAGTGGAAGGTATCCCTGCCCACGGCAGGCTCCTCTCCAACCCTCAGCCCAGGGACATCACTGCTCTGGGTCCAGGGGAGAGCAGATTTCAGCCTGCTCCCACTGCTGATCCCCTCCTGCCTCACACCTGGCAGCATCTGCTGTCCCAGTCCATGGGTGCAGGTGGATGGACAGCAGGTCCAACAGGCCACATCCATGTCCATGGTCCTCATGGCAGAGCAGCCTCACAACACCCACCCGTGTGCATGTGGTTAATGCCACCAAGAGCTGCTCTAATTACCATTATTAATCCCCACTCCCTCAGGACACATTAGCTGCAAACTGAGGGACGGAGAGAAGTTCCTGGACTTCATAAATCAACTTGTGACAAAGAACCACTGTCTGCACTTCAGTGTGGGCCAGACACAGCCCCAGAGTGTGCCCAGTACCCACCAGTGCCTCTCTCCACTCGCCCCTGGCCATCCCACCACACTCCTCACCTCCTCTAGCCCTGCTGGCTGAAGCAGACCTTGTTAGCCAGGGTTGAGGGACTTGGCTGCTCTCAATTATCACCACTTTTGTCCAAACTGAGCCAAAGGTTGGCTGCTTAGGCATCCAGGAAGGGCAAAAAGAGTGCCCCAAATGCAGCTGGCACAATGCACACGGAAGTCACTGAAGGGCTTGTGTTTGGAGTTGGATCTCTCCAGGAAGGCATACTGATTTAAGAACAGGTCTGAATCCACACTAGGTCTGTTAGGCAAAGGCAAAGCTCAGACCCTAACCCTAACCCTCTTCACCTGAGTCAGAGCCAGTCTAGATGAACATGAGTGGGGACAGAATTAAACTAACCAATTAAATGAAACCAGCATGAAGCTGTGTCAGGGCAGGGGTAGGTTGGATCTCAGCAAAAGATTCTTCCCCCAGCGGATCGTTGGGCACTGAGCAGGCTCCCCAGGGCAGTGGGCACAGCCCCAAGGCTGCCAGAGCTCCAGGAGTGTTTGGACAATGC
>JAWWEW010000036.1:605893-621755 GCA_035583185.1 Anabacerthia variegaticeps | reverse complement strand
GTGTCCAAGGCCAGGTTGGATGGGGCTTGGAGCAACCTGGGCTAGTGGAAGGTGTCCCTGCCCATGGCAGGGAGTGGAAGGAGATGAGCTTTGAGGTCCTTTCTAACCCAAACCATTCTATGATTCTATGTACAATGTGTGTATATATCCTTACCTATGTACACCCAGGAATATAAATGCTATTGACGATTCATTCCTCACTTATGGTTTCTCACCCTAACATTGACCATCTCCTGCAGCTTGCACTCAGGGTTGGTGTCATAACCACATCTCTCAAAGGTCTGTCCAGGTTATTACTTTCTGTGTAGGCATTGCTCCAGTGTGAGCCAGGAAACATTTCTCCCAGTTCAGTAACACATCTCACCTCACCCAGAGGCCTGTGGGGTAGTTTACAGTCATCTGTGGAAAAAAGAAATGCAACCAAAGGAAGACCTAACTAGACATTTGAGCCAGATGGAGGTGACTTAGCAAGTGTGGACTTTGTTTATGAAACAGTCTCTACTGCCCAAAGGTACCAGGAGTATTAGAATCACAGAGTTACAGGTTGGTTTGGGTTAGAAGGGACCTTAAAGATCGTCTGCAATGGGCAGAGACACTTTCCACTAGGCCTTGGAAATCCCACCTGAAAGTGATCCAGGGGAGGTGTCGCTACACAGACACCTTTTAACTGTCCAAATGTGAAGTTATGCGTAGCCTAAAGGCTGGAACCTGTCTCATCCAGTCCCCTAGAGAGGGGAGATGACACCTGGGGAGTGCAGGGGGCTCCCTGACCCTCTGACCCCTGTCCTTCTACCCCTCCAGAATGCACAGGTGCAGAGATTATTCCCTAGTCCTCTTCCTTCACACACTCATAGGCCTACCTGCATCCAGTTTAGGCATCCACTTACTTTCTCCATCCCTTTAGCCTTGTGTGCCCCCTTCCGTCTATTTGCTCTGCATAAGGGGGACTTCCAGCTGTATCCTGCCCATCCTGTGCTCTCCATGAGCCCTGTACACACTGCCCAGGACAGCACTTAGTGAACATGCTGCTGAGGGAGCAGTGTGCCCACACAGGGCTGGGACCCTCAGAGGGGACACAGCTCTCTTTTGGGTGTTGGGGCAGTCTGTGGCAGGTCTGCTCTGAAGGAACAGAAGGGTTTTCTGGGAATGCCAGAGGTAAGGAATAGGTGAGGTCTGGGAAAAGACAAGGGACGTTCCCATGCAGTCTGCAGGCAGCACACCTTGTTGTTGAGTTATGGACGTCTTCTGGAAGGGAGGATGATCCTACCCACCCCGCTGTTTCTGCAGTGACAGTTACCACAGGTTAGGAATATGCTGCTCCTCACTTTTAAACATACCTTCAAGCACTCATGTTTCAGCAGTGCCCTCTGACTTTGCCATCCCAAGCAGTGCATCAGGAGAGGGAGGTCACCTACGTGCAGAGCATCAAAATCACTGCAGATAAAAGGACCCTGGAGCTGGAATTTCCTGGGAGAGGGCTGGAAGGTGTACAGGAGCATTGAAGGAGTTAACTGAAGTTCTCGTCACAAGGCCAAAAATTACATGTTCTACCAGGAAGGCAGCGGCTGCATGTGGCTGTTTGGCTGACATTTCTGAAAGGTTAATATTGAAATGGAGAGAGCACATCTGTAGAGGGCTGGGACTGACTTGTCCTGAAGATTCCTGCACCAGTTTGGTCTGGTTTGAGACTCAACAGTTGTTACACAGAGGTCAGCATAAAGCAACATAATGGCTGTGACCTTGGCATGCACAGCAGTGCCCCATGGTCTGACGGGTGTCCTAAGGCCAGCTCTCTTTCCAAGCTCATGTCCCGTCCCAGGGTACACGAGGTGGGCTCTGCCTCTGTGCCTCATGTTGAACATTTGTGCTTCCTGTTTCTCAACATGTCAAGGTGTTATCCATCAAGAACTGGGTGAAGGAGGAGTCTCCCAAGCAGATCTCCTGGGGGAGCTGAGGTGCTCACAACTGCAGTGAGAGTAATTCTGTGCAGCTCGTTTGCACTTGGAAAGGAGCCAACATTCCCTGAGATGAAGAAAAGACACCTTGCTTTGACTGGATAATTATATGTTCATCTCTACCTAATGCTTAATCACACTTGGATCAATTCTCTTCCTTTGGATTGTTAGTGTTGTTTGCAAAGTGTCAGCCCTTCACCTGCTCTCTTTAACACAGGTTTATGAGCAGAGGGGCACCAACATATTTGGAGCACATTCCTGGGTCTATGGGCACTGAGGAGAAGGTGGAAGAGAGCAGTGGATGTGGAGAAATAGAGAGGGCACGTAAATTTGGGAGTCATTGCCCTTTGCTGTCCTCACACCCACCTATTTTTTTTTTTTTTTTAAAAGAACCTAATGGAGCTGGATCCCTGTATTAAGTAAAGTGTAGCTTGTGCTGATCCGGAAAAGGTTTTTCACCTTTTCACCACTGCCTTCTGACTGCATCTGTCCTGTGTCTGATGTGGTTGTGAGCATCTGAAAACATCTCTTATTGGAGCAAGGAGACAGAAAAAGGGCAATAAGAGACTAGTTTGCATGTTCTCTACAGTGGAAGTGGGGTTGGAACAATGTGATCTTTAAGGTCCCTTACAATCCAAACCTTTCTGGGACTCTACATTGTGTGTTTGCCAAGTTCTGGAACTGCCTGTGCTTGCAGGAGACAGGAGCAAACACAAGCACATGGGCCACAGTGCAGCAAGGGCAGTCGGCAGGACTATGGCCTTCTCCACGAGATAATAATCCCTCTGGATCCCTGGACAAGTCATCCTTCAGAGACCCAAGAAGATCTTGTCTTAGAGTAGTGCCCACCTGCTCTGAGGACAGACAGGCAGACCATAGGGCAGACTCTCAAACACAAAATGGAAAGGACTCCCCAGACCCACCACCAGTTTATGACAGTTTATGTATTACCCCTTCTACCTGTTGGCTTGTATGAGGGGCACATAGATCCCAGCTCTCTCCTGGACATTTCCAGCAGCTGAGACCCAGACCCTGTGGATTGGCCGGACACAAGAGGCACAGCGAAGGAGGCTCTGCATCAGCAAAGCTCCTTGGCCAGGTTTGGACACAGGAGTGAGATCTGTGCTGACATGATTTATCCAGACATCCAGCATAGTTACTGCTCCATTTTCAGGACTTGAACTAATGCACACCAGTGAGCAGAGAAGTTGTGTGCTGGCTGAGTGACAATTCCAGGAGACCAGAGTACCATGAGTGCAAGATTGGATCATCCTACCTGCATACCAGATATACAGAGAATACATATATTTTATATATATATTAGCAGTTGACACAAAGCTGTGTCAAGGGCTGTTTAGGCTACATATTAGGAAAAGGTGCTTCCCCCAGAGGGTGGTCGGGCACTGACCAGGCTCCCAAGGGCAGCGGGCACAGCCCCAAGGCTGCCAGAGCTCCAGGAGTGTTTGGATGATGCTCTGGGGCACAGGGTGGGATTGTTGGAATGTCTGTGCAGGATCAGGAGTTGCACTGAATAATCCTTGTGGATCCCTTCCAGCTCAGGACATTCTAAGTCCCAGCTTACATGTCAGGTCTGATTTCTTCCCTGCAGTAGGATGTGCCCTGGGTACCAGAACACCTCAGATGGCTGCATGACTGTAGGGAGAACCCAGTAAGCAGAAGACTGAAGCATGGCTGAGCACTTCTAGACTCCTTTGCAGTGAGACATGATGTGCCAGAGAGATGTGATTGAGTCGTGGGCCCTGGTGTGAGCTTTGCCTGCCTTGAACCACCCACCCCCGCCATGGTAGGCCCTTCACTCCAACTCTGTCAGCTGTCTCAGCTCATTACCACATCTCGTTAGTTCAGGAAAAGGCCCGGAGTATTTGCGTTGTTCTATGGGCTGTTTGGCTCATATTGCCATGAATAACTGCACCAGAGACTTGCAGAGCCTGCATGGGCAAGGCAGAGGGAGAAAAGCTTCCCCTCTGTCAGTGCATCCACCCCCTGCACAGCCAGCAATTCCCCATGGATGTTACCTCTCCCAGGAAGGTGAATTATGAGCCTCAGAGCACCTGCTTCGTGATTTCACTCCGATTTCAGGACTCTTCTGCCTGAGCAACAGGGTTGGCTTGGACGAGCTGTTCTTGTAAATCATCTCAGCACTCGCTTCAGCCTGACACATCAATCCCCTCTTGTAAAAGGTTCCCACCTGGTCCTGGCGATGCTGCTGAGATTGGGACGCACCAAGAATCCTTTAGAGCATCATAGGACTGTGCAGGAAGAGCCACAGATTTATTCAGGAGTCTCTTGCAGAAAGCTGCTCAGATCAAGCCTTAGGGAGACTTATCTGGATGAGAACTGGCTTGGAGCTGCCCTGAACTCACTCTGCACTGACTGTGAACAACTGGGAACAATCACAGTATGGTTTAGGTTGGAAGGCACCTTAAAACCATTCACCCCCTGCCATGGGCAGGGACACCTTCCACTAGCCCAGGTTGCTCCAAGCTCCATCCAACCTGGCCTTGGACACTTCCAGGGATCCAGGGGCAGCCCCAGCTTCTCTGCCCAACCTGTGCCAGGGCCTCACCAGCCTCACAGCCAAGAATTCCTTCCCAATAGCCCATCTAATCCTTCCCTCCTGCAGTGGGAAGCCACTCCCCCTTGTCCTGTCCTTCCATGCCTCGTCCCAAGTCCCTCTCCAGCTCTCCTGGAGCCCCTTTAGGCACTGCAAGGGGCTCTCAGGTCATCCTGGAGTCTTCTCTTCTCCAGGTGAGCATCCTCAGCTCTCTCAGCCTGGCTCAAGAGCAGAGTGGCTCCAGCCTTGCAGCATTTCTGTGGCCTTCTCTGAACTCACTCTAACAGGTCTATGTCCTTCTTGTGCTGGAGACCTCCAAGCTGGATGCAGTGCTCAATCAAAGATGATAAATGGGCTTTAAGAAGCAGAAACGCAAAGCTTTAATTGTTGGGGTTTTTTAGTGATTTTCTGGCCAGATTCTTTCTTCCAAGAAAGATCCTCGATGGTGGATCTGGGTATTTAAAGGCTTTGCTGGGAAAGTATCTGCATCCCAATGGTGTGGCCTTGGCTCAAGGGGCAGATTGGTCCCCTGGATTTCTGGGAAGGATGTTTTTTTTCTTTCTTGCAAATGTTGTACTAGACAGGATTCTTGTTTGCATGGACCATTCCAGGTAGGAGATTCTCATTAGCCTCTTCAGAAGGAGCCAAGAGGTGTGTAGAGAAGGGCAGCAAAAGTGCAAACATGGACCAAGGAAAACCTGTTCCTCCATGGAGCTGAGCCTGGGGACCCCTGTGCACTCCATGTGTGTTGACTGCAGAGTGAATGAGGTCTGGGCTGAACTGGCATGGCTGTGTCTCATGGGCTGACCCAGGGACCTGATCAGAGGAGCCCAACAGAGTCATGGCCTCTCTATTTCTGCACTGGCAGCTCTCACCCACACCTGTGTGAAGGTCAAGCCTTCAGAAGAACAAAGCATCCAAAGCAAGCAGGTATTTGGGATGAAAAGCCCTCCCAGTGCCCATTCAGTAAGACCTGGTGACCAGATCCTGCACGTACTCCATGGACCACCAGGATGTGTGTTGTACACCATGCCCCAGGAGCAGAAAGAGTCCTGAGAGCAGCAGTTGATGGGTGCTCCATCCCAGTCACACCAGTATGATCCAGTTGGGATCACCTTCCAGGTCCCGCTCCCAGCTCTGCAGTTCAAGAGCTCTGCCATCCCCAGGTGCAGCACACTGATCGCGGGGCTGTAGCCCATGTGTTCTTTGTAGAGGCCAGCTTTTTGTTTTTCTCCAAGGCAACAGTGTCTCCACTGTGATGGTCCCAGTCTGGGGTGGATGTTGGTGCACGGTGTTCCTCTGCCTTGAGTTACTGAGACATGGCCTCTCCTACTTGGTTTGGTGTTTGTTTGTTTGTTGCCCAGTTCCTCTTTTGTTTTTAAGGCTGACTTCTACTCTCCTAATGCTGCTGGATGTCCTGGCAGGGGCAGATGTAGGGACGGAAAGGCTACTGGAGAGCACTGGCAGAAAATGAACATCTGATTTGTGACTAGGAGGCATCTGCCCTTACAGCCTGATTCTGAATGTCACATGTATTTCATGGAGGAAGGAGAGCAGGGCAGTACCACATGACCAGTCAAAACAGCTCTGATTTCAGATCTGCAGTGCTCCCAACAGAGTTAGCAAATGAGTTGCAGACCGGGAACTATCTGCAAATAGTTTCCAATAATGAATTGAGGTGCGAAAGCTGCAATCTGTTCCTAGACAATCTGTAAACAGAGGGAAGGAAAATTCACCAAAATAAATTATTCATTTCAGATTACTCTTCTAGCTCATGTCTTAACTTGAAAACCTCCAGGGCCTGCAGAGATTTCCAGGGATGCTCCTATACCTTATACAGTGCTGCGCTGGGACAGGCACAGTGATGGTGAGGCAGACTAGGGTGTCCTGTCAGTTCTTGGCCAGTGCTTATCCCTCCCAGCTGATGGAGATTTGCTATCAAACATGAACCACCTCCATGGGCTGTGCAAAGACAGTGATGGTAAGACTATGCCAGGCCAAAAATTGGATTCTTCCCTCTCTCTGTTGCCATTATCAGAGAGATAGAGGAAGGGAACCACCCTAGAGAAACTAAAAGAGCTGGAATGGGGAATGGCAGGGAAAGGAGAACACACAGCTGAGGGACAGGGGAGCAGGGCAAGTTGGAATCAAATAATAACTTCAAGCTGGAGCAAACCATGTGGGACATACAGATGTGCCCCACCATGGCGTGGCATTCCTGAATAAGGGCACGTGTGCTGGATGCTGGAGCACACCTGATGATGCACCAGGGACTGTGCCCAGCCTTGCTATGGAAAGCTTACAGTCTTTGGAGAAGAAACTGGCCCTTAGAAGAAAGGGTTCCCTCAGACTAGCCTGAGCTTCCCTGGGGGCATCTGCCCAGACAAACAGCAGTGACCCCAGGCATACTGTCCTGGCAATGGGGCCCATGAGCAGCTGTGTCTGAGGGGTGTGAGGGACTCAGTGTCACACTGCACACTTTGTGATGAGTTTGGGACTTGGCAGGGCTTGATGCTTGAGAAACTGGCTAAAGAGCAGAAAAACTACGTGGAAAAGAGAAACATATGGAGCTGGAGGAAGGTGCAAGATAGGAAGCTGGTGTATAGCAGTGATTATTTGTACAGTTCTTTGCAAAGATTGCTCCCTCTGAAGTGGCTTGAGCTGCTCTTGGGTCCCCCTAGGCAGGACCTTCAGCTGGGACAGGACAGGTTTAAGCAGCTTTGTCACTGTGGTCGTGGGTGCCCCATGGATCTCCAGATTCCACAGCCTGGCTCTTTAGTTTTTAGAAAACTGTAGTGCAATCACAAGTCTTCACACCCCGCCATGGAAAGCAGCAGATTGGGCTGGAGCACATTAAGGTGTTTCACAAAGAGGTGTGAGGCAATATTGTCTTCTTTAAGTAGAGTTAAACAAGTAAACAAAATTCTTGTGCATGTTTTCCTGAAAACATGACATGGGGGACCTTGAATAAATATGTGAAAGTGCAAAGTTCAGAGGAGAATTTTCCAGCCCTGATCATGCCAAATTGGGCAGAAGATTTGAGAAACAAAGTATTGCTCACACTCTAAGCAGGTTTTAGATTAAACGTGACCCAGACATCACCTGGAGAGGACTTGTGGCAAGCTGGACTTTTTCAAGCCTTTTTTTCTGTGCTGAAACTTGCTCTGTATTCAGGTGAGCACAGTAATACTCGAACAGTGAGCTCAAATCTGGTGGATTTGTCTTTGATCCAGTTTGGCAATTATTGTCCCAAACTACCATGATCTCCACAAATGCCAGTGTTTGGCCTTTTGGAGCTGCTGGTCTTACAGCCCAGCTGACACTAATCACCAAGCACAGAATTACTGTGGCATTACTGCTGCCCTGGACCACAATGGATTTTCAGGGGGATGTGTGCTGAAACTATCAAGGCTTTACAAGAAGTATTTCAGCTTTCAGAAATAACCCAAAGAAAATGCTGGCAAACTTCAACCAGCTCCTAATGAAGGCTTTACAGATGGCTTTGCTCTGCTCACAAAAGGCAGGTGAACATTTGGACACCTGATTCACTTTCCCAGAGTGGGAAGTGGCAAAAGAAAGTCATGTAAGAGAATGTTTGGGCAAACACCACTGCCATGGCCAGTGAGAGGGAGGTGGTGGTCTTGGCAGTGTATGAGCCTAGAAGACCTCCTGAGCCCCACTGATCTGGTGGCCACTCGCTTGTCCCTCCTTCCACAGTTCAGTTAAGAGGCTGAAGCGATGACTAAGAGCCTGTTCTTGCATAGTGTGTCCCCAGGAAAAATGAAGTTCCCACGTAGTTTCCTAAAGAAAGTGGTTCTCAGGAAAAGACATAAGGCTGGAGGAAAACATAATGCATCTCTGTGGGAAGGCTCAGCGGCCCATGGAAATCAGCTCTTTTCATTGAAAATTTGGCTCTCTGAAAACCAGCTGCTTGATTTCAAGCCCTGGCAGCAGCAGTGGGAATGGTGAATCCAATGTCCTTGTTCCCATCTCCTGTAGAACCAGGGCTCCTCAAGGCTCTGCTGACCAGTTCCTGATGAGGTGAAGGCACTCAGGGACACCCAGGCTGCTTGTCCAGGGTTAATATCTCCATGCAGCCATCAGAAGAGCTGAGGTCCAACCACAAATACTGGAGGATTCTGCGAGAAGAAAGCACACAAACCTCATCTCCAGAAAAATGCTGCCACATTTCTCAGCTGGAGAGTCTCCACCGTTGTCTCCATGATGCTCCTGCTTGCCCTGACTCCTGGGTGCTGATGGTTGTGCCATCCCTTAGCTAGTGATTGTAAAACGGGCAACACAAGCATGCTGGATTGGGTTTATTTTTGTTACAGATACCTCAAAGCACTGGAGAGCACCTCACAATTCCTCATGCTATGGGATCAGAAGCTCTAGGGTGTTACAGGTGTGTTTTAATGGGAGCTTGAGGATTTTCTGGCATTGCAGGTGCTCCTTGGATTGGAAATAGTGGAGGTCTGCTGCTGCTGCCTTGCTGAGGAATATGTCCTATTAGATGGGCACCCCTTAATCAAGCAGAGGGTGATGGCACACAGGCTGTGCCCAGGTGGCCAGGCCAGGCCGTGTTTGTACCATGGTGCCAGATGGTGCAGAGCCAGTGCTGTCCATTCCTTTGCAATGAAATAATATTCTGGTTTACGACTGTTTGCAATTAGCCTCCTGCAGCAGATGAATAATCTGTTCTTGTTGATTCGACAGAGACGTTTGGAAAGGGGACAAACAGTGTGTTCTGCCTCACCCAGCAATCACAGGCATTAACGGAGAAAAATACGGACACACCAATAATTCCCAGCAACAGTCTAGTAAATTTAGTAATGCTGGCACAAAGCAAGCGGCAAATGCAACAAACAGGGATTGGAGGAGCCACAAAACCTGCTGCCACAAGGCAGAGCAGCCACTTGCCATCTGACTGTGGCTGAAGAGAGGGCTCGGGGAGGGGAAGGGGCAGAGCTTGCCCCAGGCTGTTTGGTGCTGGGGTGTGACAGCAACAGCACCACAACCCCCGTGGGAGCGAGGCTTTCTCGCTGTCAGAAAAGAAAAGCCATTTTCAGAAGGCGAACAGATTTTGGTTGGGAGGTGAGGGAAGCGGAGGGCCAAGAATAGAAGAGAACAGTGGGCGTAATTCTGACTCCCTGCTGCATTCAAAGTAAAGTACAGGACAAGTTTCAAGGAAACAGCAGGCCAGACCTCGGGGGAGCTGGCAGGGAAAGCCAAGCCTGGCAGGGTGTTGGTGAGCCGACCATGCTGCCCCAGGGGAAGCAGGAGAGCAGCAGTGCAGGCACAGAGTGCCAGCAGCACAAAGGAGAGATGCACCACTGCCCTTATCTCAAGCTGGGTACAGAGGCACAAATCACAGTCGCCTCATTAGGGATTTTAAGGGAGACGGGGATTTCAGAGCAGGAGAAGATGATGCTGGGTGACAGTGGTGGAGTGGATTTTAAGTGCAACAGAGCTGAGCATGAAACAGAGGGAAATCATTCAAGTCAGCAGTGGCTGATCACAGTCAAAACATAACATTTTCAAATATATGTCTATAAGCACATATGCATTGTTGGCCTTGCAAAGCCAGGCTCACACGGGCTGCGCTCCCGCGTCGGCGGCGGCAGAGCCGAACGCCATCTGTGCGGCCACAGCAGGAACTGCATTGGAGCTGCCGGGGCTCGGGGATGGCAGGATGAGGGGGGCACATCGCCCTCTGCCCCGCCGATCGCCTCTGCTCCCAGAAGGGCAGCACTGTCAGGACCTTGCCATCGTGATGCCATGGCTGGCATGGACTCTGTGTGTGTGTTGAGCCATGAGATGATGGGGACCTGAGGGGAAGCCAGCACAAGGCTGAGATAGTTGCAGTGCCAGGCAAGACAGCCCTGAGCATTTCCATGCTGCAGGAACTGCAATTTTGGCTCCCTTCTCTGTGAGAGATACCTGCAGGGCTGGGGGCTTTGCCCAGAGTCTGCTAGAACTGACCAACTTGGCTGTATTCACAGAATCACAGCATCACTGAGGTTGGAAAAGACAACCTGTGACCCATCCCCACCTTGTCCCCCAGCCCAGAGCACTGAGTGCCACGTCCAGTGTTCCTTGGACACCTCCAGGGCTGGGGACTCCACCACCTCCCTGGGCAGCCCCTTCCAATGCCTGACCATCCTTTCAGTGTTGAAATTTCTCCTGATGTACAACCTGACATATTTGCACAGCACTGCAGCTTTGGGCTTGTTGGTAGATGGGTTGGAGTGTTAAAAATGTGCTGCTGTCCTGGGCATCTTGGGGATGATGGGCAGGGCTGGAGGAGTGTGGAGCCCTGGTGCTGAGATTGTCCATGGCCGAGCTTTACCTCTGATGGTGAGCAGGACACTCAGGGAGCAGTGCAGGAACAGGGTAGGTGTGGAGGAGACCAGCCCCTGGCAGCCCCTGGCTATGGGACTAAGCAAGTCCCCCACGTCTGTTTTGTTGGTTGCCTCACCTGTCTTGTCCTGCCTGAGTTCCCACCAAAGCAGCAGGAGATGACTTCGTGTGAACACTCCATCTTCCACACTTGTTTGCATGGCAAATATCTCTGATCTGGTCCAGCAGATCACTTGTGGAGAAGGGCTCCCAGTTGTGTGCCCTGGAAAACTTCGGGCTAGGAAGTTCTTGCACCACTGCTTGTGTATGGGATTTTGATGTCTGGATAAACTTCAGGACTGCTCCATTCCTCAGGCTCCAGAGGATCTGTGAATCACACAGACAACTTAATGTCTTGCTAAAGCAGCAAAGAAGCCATTTCTGAAAGGCATCTTCCTGTGTATGTGTGATGAAGTGCTCTGAAATGTATAAAATAGTTTCAGAGTGAGGAAGATCACTGATAGCTTTCCCAAAATCGACTTGAAAAGCTGTTTCAAAGCATTATGACTGTAGCTTGCAAATATCTGGCCGTGTTTGCTGTTCCCTTGGAGGAGTGGGTGGTAGGTGCCTTTCTTCAGTGCTCCCAAGTAGCTGCTGGGAATATCAGAGCTCTGCAAACCACACTTCTGAAGTATCCCTGGAATGACAACCCTGCAGGCTGTGTGTCACTGGAAAGGGGAGATGAACTCCACGAGGTTAAGAAAGTCTTTTTGAGTCAGGCTGACTATTGTCCCACCAGCCCTTCAACTCATGGTCACAACAGCATTTTTACCCCTCTAAATTCCACGGATTATCTGATGTGCCATTGCCAAGCTCACAGCATGGTTGGCCCCCAGACCAGGATGGTGATGCCTCAGAAACAGAAAACCAGGAGGGAATCTCTCTCAACATCCACTGTCAGGATCTTGTGGCAGCGTCCTGGGCCTGTTCCACTTCCCAGGGAGGTAGGAAGGACTGAGTGGGTTTTTCTGGTGCCTGCGGTTGGTCCCCGAGAGCACAAGTGAAGGGGGAGTGGGGCTGGGGGAAGTTCCCAAAACTGCTGACAACTTATGGTGGCCCCCATGTGTCCCCCCAGTGTCACCCAGTGGGGTTTCCCAGACAGTCCTGTCTGGGTGTCCTGACTGCAGGTGATGCAGGTGGGCTCGGAGAACCCGGGCATTTGGGGATCCCTGCGAGCACCCCTACAGCATCTCCCAGTCTGTTCTCTGCACAACATGGGTGACAAGCTGCCTGCCTGGCTCCTGACAAGCACAGCTCCCCATTCACTTTTAACAACAACAGGCCGAAAAAAACCCAATCAAAATGGATTTTCCCCCTTCCTTTTTCAGGAATTCTGGCAAGATGTCAAAATGCTCCGCTGCCACTCTGGGTGGAGAGCGTTGCCCAGCTCTTCTCCCTGCTCGTCTGCCGGGCCAGGAGCAATTGCAGATCTTATTTTCAGCAGCTGAACTGGCAGCAGGAGCGGGAGGAGAAAGCTTGGCTATCAGTCATCGGGAGATGCTAATCACTCCCACGGAGGTGTTCACTGGAGGGGCGTATGTGTCTGTGTGTGTGTGAGATGGGAGATGAACTGCCATTAGAATTGCAGATCGTGCACTTGTTAGCAAAGTGCTTAGACCCTGCTTTACAATTTGCTAATAATAAAGCATTTGTTCCCAGGAAACAAACGCACAGATTTATGTCTTACTCACAAAGGACTCCAATAGATATATTGATACCTTGTGAAGCTGCAGCAGGGAGAGATATTGAAAAGTGGCTGTTTACTTGACTCCATCAAGCTCCTCTATTGATAACTGGAAGGCATTTATTTCACTAAGGATAGACCACTTAGAATTGCTAAGTCTCTGTTGCCAATATGTCCCATATTTAGGATCATTATATCATCATAAAATAGCTTTATGGAGCTATGAATATAGGTGCATGTCAATACCCACAACTGCAGCCACGGCTGTTCCATTTGCCTGACAGTGCTGGGAGAGCCCAGGCAGCCCTGGAGTTCGGAGCACAGGGAACAGAGGCTTCAGGGAATAAACAGGCACAGGAAGAGCTCCTGAAGCATTTCACCTGCCTGGGTGTCGACCCCAGTGATGTCTTGTCCATGGAGACTCAGTATGCAGACCTATTTTGGCACTGGTGACTCAGTTTGCCAGCAACTGAGAGTCTGCAATGGCACAAAAGCTCTGGGATTGACTGGGAAGGTGCCAGGCACCAAAAATAAGTGCAGGGACTCCAGTTTTCCTGAACAACCCCTGATCATGGTTAGGACTGGAGGCTGTTTGTGGTGCCTCCAGGTGAGCATGGATAGGACATGTCAAGTTTGTTCTGTTTGGCAGGTGGCACTGGGAGTTCTGGGATCACTCTCCAGAACACCTCAGCTCCCAGGGGAAGGGCAGCATGGAGAGAAGAAGCTCAGGTGTCTGCAGGAGGAATTTCTTGGGGAAGAGGAGGGGCAGACACTGATCTCTTCTTTGTGGGGACCAGGGACAGCACTCAGGGAATGGCTGGAGTTGTCTCAGGGAAGGGTTAGGCTGGATCTCAGCAAAAGGTCCTTCCCTCTGAGGGTGATGGGCACTGCCCAGGCTGCCCAGGGCAGTGGGCACAGCCCCAAGGCTGCCAGAGCTCCAGGAGCACCTGGACAATGACCTGAGAGACAGGGTGGGATTGTTGGGGCCAGGAGTTGGACTGAATGAGCCTCGGGGGTCCCTTCCAACTCAGAATATTCTGTGATTTCTGTGATTCTTCAATGGGAGGAGTTTCAGAAACAAGAAGGACAGGCAGACACACTGTTGATGTACCATTCATAGCTGAGACCTTACACAGCTAAAATACCCTTGTGGGTCTGGGCTCTCCCTTCCCACCCCAATCATACATTCAGCCTCTCTACTCACTGCCCATTCCTTGCCCCTATTTCTTGTTGATCCATTGAACTTGGAGTGAGCTCTGCAGGTGCAGGAGCAGGTGCAAGCACAGCTCTATCACCAGGATGGGCCACTCTGGTGTCAGTGAGACACATCAGCTCACAGCCTCTGTTATGTTTTAGCTGATAAATAATGCACTAATGGAAAAGGAAACCTTAGCCAGGGCATCCTGATTAAGATGCAGAGCAATGACAGCTTTTATCTTTAATTTTCTAGCTTCAAGTGATGCATTACTTAACTTTATTTCTACATATGTATGGTTGTTTTTTTTGTTGTTGTTGTTTTTTTGCATGGGCTTTCCAAGAAGAGGGAACAGATTTTGGCTGTAGCGCTTGAACTTTTGCTATCAAAGTTCTCCCTGCAATAAATTTTTGTTTCCACAGGAAGCTGTTTTATCTAAGAAGTCACAAACAGGATCTAGAGTACAGAAAAGACTGAAAGGTGACTTCAATCTCTTCAGCAAACTCTTCAATTATATATTAGCACTATCAGCCCATCTTTCTGTGTACTGCTGTATTCACCTTTGAGGGGGAGTGGCCTTCTCTTTATGACGTGAGAGAATTTTATTCTGACTAATAAATTAGTAATTAGCACTTTATTTACCCGGGATCTCCAGTGCCCAGACAGTATTGATCTATCAGAGATGGTACAGTGGAAAGATGGAGCACCTTTCACTGAAGTTTCGGGCAGATAGTCAACAGGGCTTCTTAGCCCTTTAAAGGGACATTTCCCATGCGGAAGACAAGCATGCTGGGAGAGGGGAGCGGGGGAGATGGTATTGCTGCAGGTTTCTCATCTCTGCAATGGCCTGCCCAAATGGCACCTGGCAAATTGCCCTGGGCAGGACACAGGAGCTGGCAGCACCCCAAGGCTCTCAGTTACATTCCCAGCAGGGCACAGTCACTCATGTTTTTACTGCTCATCCAATCCCTGCAGACAGACGATTCTCAGAATCTTTGAGACAAAAAAACCCTTTTCTGCCAGGCCATGCTTTCTGAGGGGGATTCCATGCTCAGGACTCGGCTAGACAAGGAACTGCCAAAGTCACCTGTTTTAATGAGAGCCTATGATTCCTCTGGCCAGTTCTCAGCTGCTTCTGGAAAGAGGAATGAGTACGGGAACTTGGCTAAGGAAAACCAGGGCAGCAATGGAGTCAGCACACCTGGAAATGCTCAAAGAATGAGCAGAAGTGGCACCTGGAGATGTGGTTTATTGGGCATGGTGGAATTCAGTCCAAGGTTGGACTTGACAATTGAGGAGGCCTTTTCCAACCTTAGTGATTCCATGGTTCTATGAAAGTAGTGTTAGTGACATTTTGTGTGTCGTAGTTACTCTTCTTTCACCTTAATTTTAAACCAGAACATAACTCACCCCCACCACCCAAAAGCTGAGTGGTCTAAATCCAAGAATTCAGCATATTATTTATTTGAAGCAGCTGTTTATGAACACATAAAGCATCACTAAGAAAATATGGCCAACTTAGATGAAGAGGCTGCCAGTCACCAAAGCAGAAGTAAGAGCTTACCCAACTCAATGTGAGCATCTGCAAGCCAGAACAGGGTAACTCCTGTCAAGGTGATCAGAGCAGTAGATCAAGAAGCATTTGGACAATTCTCTCAGGGACAGGGTGGGTTTGTTGGGGTGTCTGTGCAGGGCCAGGAGTTGGATTCAAACCACAACCCTGGATGTTTCTACAAACTGGGGAATGAGAGGTTGGAAAGCAGTGCCACAGAAAGGGCCCTGGTCAGTGGCCAGTTGGCCACGAGTCAGCAGTGCCCTGGAGCCAGGAGGGACATCCCTGTCCTGGAGGGCATCAGGCCCAGCATGGCCAGCCGGGCGAGGGAGGGGATTGTCCCGCTCTGCTCTGCACTGGGGCGGCCTCACCTGCAACAGTGGGGCTGGTTGGGGGGACACAATGGAAGGGAGAGATTGAGCCATTGGAGAGTGTCCAAAGGAGGGACACAGAGATGGGTCAGGGCCTGGAGGGGAAGTGTGTGAGGACACTGAGGGCACTT
>JAWWEW010000036.1:582826-597359 GCA_035583185.1 Anabacerthia variegaticeps | reverse complement strand
TCCCCCAGAGGGTGGTGGGCACTGACCAGGCTGCCCAGGGCAGTGGGCACAGCCCCAAGGCTGCCAGAGCTGCAGGACGGTTTGGATGATGCTCTGGGGCACAGGGGGTGACTCTTGGGGATGGTCCTGTGCAAGGCCAGGAGATGGACTGGATGATCCTTGTGGGTCCCTTCCAACTCAGCATATTCTGTGATTCTGTGACTGATACTATGCAAGACACAACACGGTATGGTCTATCCTCTCCAATTCAAGGCTGTGAGAGTAAACACAGGGAGACTAGATCATCCTGCACAGCCACAGTTTGGGAGAGAGACTGGAGTGGGAGCACAGGGAGGGGCTGACACCTGGAGAAAGACCTGGTTTTGCTGGATCCTGTGTGGGGGCCACCAAAAAAGCTCCAAAGGGAAGCCTTTGTCCAGAGAGACCTGGATGCGGGGAATACTTTTAAATGCCAATGTAACTCCTTGAGAAAAATGCTGCCAGGGAGGAACTCAGAAATCCTCTATGCTCTGGTGCTTCATTCAGGAGCTTCAGAAGGGACCTCACCTGCACAGATGCCTGTCTTTTTATAAACTATTGTTATAAAAAGAGGAAAACCCCATCCCAGCCCCACCTCTCACCTGGTCCCTTTCCTGAGGCCTGACTGCATTTTGTGTTAGGGTTTTCTATTTGTATTCTGCAAGCTGGGCTCATGTGCCCATGATCAGGCTTGCTGGCGTTGCCTGGGTGTGCTCCTGTCTGAGCCAGCTGCCTCTGCTCCTGCTGACACAGCCTCTCCCACTGATTTCAGCTGTCAGCTTGACAATGAGAGGAAGGTCTCGCTGCTCCATTGTGAGTGCAGGGAAACTCGAGCTGCCTGCAAAGGCACTGGCTCTGGACCCTCTGCCCTGAGTCCTGGGAAAGCCAAGGGTGTTGGTGATGGTGGAGTGACAACTGTGGAGTGATGAGAGCAGATCTAATGGTGAAAATGTCCCTGCCAGGGATTTAGATTAAGCTTTTGAAATAATGCTGCATGTTTGCTTTGGAGACATCATCCCAAAAATCAGGGAAAAAAAGGAACTCAAAACAACAGGGACAAAGTTCCCTGAAAACGTGCTCCAAAAGGAGCTGCATCCAGGTTTAGGAGCAGCATTAAAATTCGTGAAAAGCAGACACATTTCTGCTGGCAATTATTGTCCAAAGAGTATAATTTAAAGATTCTTGCTAGAATAAGAAATAAAATCTAGAGCGATAATGAAAAGCCAGACAATCACACAGCCTTACCCTGAGAGCCAGGCAGGGAAGGATCAATCAGATTTCAGCCCTTCACATAAAAGAAGCCAGTTCTGCCTTTTATTAAGCTGATACAGTGAGAATAAGGCAAAACACTGTTCCCCACTGTACCAGGGAAAATCCAGAGAGCTCCAGGGAATCAGAGAAGCAGCAGCAGCAGCAGCTGATCCCTGGGAGAAGGCTCAGTGGGATGGGACCATGCAAGTCAACAGGACAAGTTGAAATGGCTTCAAGCTGCACCAGGGGAGGTTCAGGTTGGTTCAGGAGGAATTTCTTTATGGAAAGTGTTGTTAAATTCAAAGGGGCTGCCCAAGAAGGTGGTGGAGTCCCCACCCCTGAAGGTGTCCAAGGAATGACTGGACACGACACTCAGTGCTCTGGTCTGGGTGACAAGGTGGTGTCAGCTCAAAGGTTGGCCTCAATCTTGGAGGTCTTTTCCAACCTCAATGATTCAATGGAATGACAAAACTATCTATAATGTTTAAGAAGTCTGATGTAACATCAAAGCTTACTCAGTGCTGGTTCCACCCAGCACTGAAGGGCTGGTGTAGTACCACTGACCAGAGGCCACACACAGCTGGGCAGCTGCATTCAGATCAGAACAAGGCCAAGAATGGTTTTGCTCAAGCTATCTTGACCAGTGGATCAGGACAAATTTTTTGTCAAAAAAAATTGGTTTTGACAAATTTTTGTCCTTTATGGGGAGCTCAGAAAGCCCAAGTGGTTGTGTCCAGAAGAGTGGAAGTGCCTCTCAGTGCAGCCCTGCAGCTGGAAACATCTTGGACTGACAGGACCAAGCACTCAGTAGGTGCTTTGAGCACTGATGTCCAAAGCTCCATCCTGATACACCAAGAGCCTTGTGGGTCTAAAGAAGTCTTGTCACGGAACCTCAGAATCACTAAGGTTGGAAAAGCCCTCTAAGATCATAGAGTTGAACCATTCCCCCAGCACTGCCAAGGCCACCACTAATCCATGTCCCCAAGTGCCACATCCACATGGCTTTTAAACCCCTCCAGGGATGGGGACTGCACAACTGCCCTGGGCAGCTTTGTTGGTTTGATTACTGAGTCTCCAGTGGACAACCAAGTACAAAACACTTCCAAGGGAAATTTGCTCATCTGCACCAGAGTCTGAATCTACTTTCTACCTGGTTTTACTCCCATTCCCATAAGACAGACCCCACCACTTGCACCAGAATCCACAGAGATATGTAAATTCTCCCTCCCTCCCCAAAACCCCCATGTTGGATGGATGCAAGAACAAAGCAGTAACACCAGCAGCCCTTCAGGAAGATTTCATTCCAAATGGCTTTGTGTCTGAATGAAGCAAACCACAAGTACAGCACCACCCAAGTGAGTAAGATGCAGAGCTTAGCACAGGACACGCTCTGCAGCTCAGGTTTGGTATTTAATTAGCATCTGGAAGTTGCTCTCCTGCTGACAGAGGCTATGGATCACTGAGAATAAATGGTCACACACAGACCTTCTACTGCTGCTGTTCAAGGTGCAGAGCAGAAGCCAAGGAAAGGAGACTGTGGGAGTTCCAGGAAATCATATTAAACCTCCCCAGGATCAAGAAGTTGATCCCACAGGTGGGACTGCAGGAAGGGACACACGTGGGACAGGGTATCACAGGCTTGCAGAGATGTGATGGGATGTGTCTGAGCAGTGTAACCTTCACAAAGGAGTCAGAGAGGGGCCAGAACAACTCTGGGACCCCCAACACACCAGGAGACCCAACTCAAGAGTGTCTCCTTCCCCAAAGCAGAGGACAGACATTGACATGGAAATACCTGCTCACAGAGGTCACCTTTTTCTCCCTTCACTGATTCTCCATGGCACTGGTAATGCTAAGGGAGAGATTTTTGCTTTTCTTACTGTAGAATTATGATCAACTAGTTCAGAAAAATGTGCTGCATGGAAACAGGAAAGTTCAGGGCTCTCTGCTGCAATTATTTTCCTTTCTGGGATGTGGCCTTTGTAGACCCATCAGAAAGGGCTTTCTCTCTCTGTGCACAGGACTGGAGTCCCTCATGGAGCTCATTTAGAGAGGATTCCATGGGGAAGACAGGAAACGAACACAGGCACCTTTTCAGGGCTCCTTTTCCGTGCACAGTGGGCACTTGCAGCAAAACAACAAAATGAAGCTTCCATTGAAAGTATTTGTATCTAGAAATACTTGATGGTGGCAGCCTGTGGAATCCAATAGAGACTCTCAAGGTGTCTGACTGCTCTGCCATGACCTTCTGCAGTTTGGGCTTTGTCAAAGCCCTCCTGCAGAAGGTTGTGACTGCAGCCACTTTAAGGTCCTGTGCTTTGCAAACATGTGCATGATTACCAGAGAAAACCCTTCAATGGGATTTTTTGAGTCCTCAGCCACACTGAAACGTGCCCAGTGGCACTCGGGGAAGCTGCTCCTTTTCTTAAACTCTCCTTCTCTCCAGGACCCAGCAGCTCCAGTGTCCTGCAGCCCTGCCAGGCAGATGCAGGGACTGACAGGGTGGTGCAGAGCCCACCACTCCAGCATAGCACAGTCATCCCATGAGGTTCCAGGAGGTGCTTTAAGCTGCCACCAGCTGAGGTTGCCTGCAGGAATCTGTGGGTTTCTGTACAAGGACTCCTGAGGGACATTTCATGTCTGAGACGTGCGGAGAGGAGTGTGGTGATGGGGTGGCTGCTAAACCCCTGGGTCAGAGGAGGAGGCAGAAGGGATTGCAGAGATGGTTACAGGCTGCTCAGGCCAGTGACAGTGCACTCAGGGCCCTGACCCCCGCTCAGGGTCACGCTCTGCCAGCACAAGTGAACAAGTGAAAATAGTAAGACAGTTGTGCAAGAAAACTCCCGAACCAGCTTCCTGCCTCTTTGACTTTCACCTCTGGCTTTAACTAACAAACATGAAGAACTTCAGATTATAAGGAAACAGGGATACTAACTTTGTGGTAGGTTTTTAATCTTCACTGGTCCTCAAATATAATTGATGATATCTGTAATAAATAATTTACTGTAAATTTGCCATAAATTTCAGAATCTTTACTGCATATACTGCTCACTCAGAAATGCCTGTGATTTGCATTTCCTTAAGAATAGTCACAAAAAAATAATGAGTACCAATTTAAAGCAGAAGTAGCTTTTGATGGGGCACTGCTGAGGGGTCATTTTTCAGTTGAAAAGAACAGCATATTAAATTTTTTTCTGTTTTACTGAATATGAAACCATAAATGGTTTAGAACTTGAAGAAGCTTCTTGTCTGAGTTCCTGTTAGCACAAGGCTGGTTGGTCCATGGGGTGGTTTAAGGGCTTCTCTGAGGTTCCTGAGACAAGCAGATTCCCACTGGACATTAAATCCTGTCTGAGAATGCCTAGCCAAAGTGAGACCCTTGGAAACCTCAGTCACCTCAATACACTCTCATTGGTGGGCATGAGAAGAAAGTCTTGCATAGCTGGATTTTGAATGGCTGGGGCCAGTTCCATCCCCTTACTGGAGAAATGGGCTGGTTGCAGAGATGGGGGACCCTGAAGATGGTTTCCAGCAGTTGCAGCTCTGTTTGGATCTGACACATTCCAATTTCCCACGAATTACAGTTTCACAGCTCTGTGAATACTCCACCTCCTCATAGGGAAATCTCAGCCAAATGTGCACTGGGCTGAAGGAATCCTGCCTGAAAATGAAGCAGCCAGCCTCGGAATGATTCCACAGATCAGGGTCAGAAGGGGGGAGCTCTGATAAACCCAGTGCCCTTGTTACCACAGAGTGCAAACAAGATGAAGTAGGGCACCACGGGGAAGTCAGGACTCCACATTCCTTTATATAAATATCCCTGGCAGGTTGTCCGTATTTTAAAATCACAGTGGTCAGTCTTAGGGCCACGTGGGAGCTGGGGAGCAGGACAGGAGTCCCTGGACAACCAGTGACTCCTGTAGGAGCAGACTTATTCCACTGGGAAATCCAAAAACCTCCACCTTGGGAAAGAGGCAGAGATCCTACTTCTTGGCTCTGTATTTCTTTATCCCTTTACTTCCTGAAGTATCTGCACCAAGTCATTCTGATTAAGAAGTCTATAACCAAGGAGTGTCTGGGAATTCATTTTTTCCTTGATTTCTTTCTTCTGTCCATCTTCAGACTTGATTCTCTCTTGGGCTCAGTGTCTTGCAGAAACCTGAAGAGGCTCCAGTCTAAGCTGATATTACAAATGAACCAAGCCATGATACCATCTTTTCACAGCATGTCTGGGCACAATGAAAAAACAATTCATCTGGAAGGCCTGTGCAGAGCCAGGGTGAACACAGGTCATCCTCAGCCCTGAGCAAGTCAGGTCTGTCATTTCCTACAAGATAAATAGAAGACAAATTTCCTACAGGTAAATAAAACAGTCTGTATTCTCCTACTGCAGTCAGATACCAAAATGCCTGTTCCCAGTCCAAACCAGATACCAGAGATCACAGTCAGAGTGGCTGCCTTAGAGTAGCAGTGGCTGGAAGAAACAGTACAGAGCCCTGGAAAAACTCCTACTGCTCACCTTGCCTTCTAGCTGGAAGAAATGCAGCTGCCAGAGGGGTCAATGTCATTTTCAGCTAGAAAATATTTCACCACAAACAAACTTGAACACAAAATACTGTAAAATACTCTTACTAGATCTGTAAAGAGCTTTTTAGCCTCAAAATTCTTTCTCTCCTCCCTTTTTGGTGGCACTGAGGGCAGTGAGTCCCAGAGCTCCCCCCTGATTATCCTGGTCTATCTTCATGTTGCAGTACTTGGGATCTTGGCTCTTTAAAGGACAGTTAGGACCTTTGCAAAGGAGCCTGACAGGAGCAGTTCCTCCTGATGTGGGGGGAAATGCATTT
Source organism: Anabacerthia variegaticeps (assembly GCA_035583185.1). NCBI lineage: Eukaryota > Metazoa > Chordata > Aves > Passeriformes > Furnariidae > Anabacerthia > Anabacerthia variegaticeps. Next base: position 591,246 of record JAWWEW010000036.1, on the reverse strand, counting down.
TCCCTGTGGTGCTGCATCCCCTAAAATAAGCATCGCCCTGTCTTGCAGGCCTGTTCTCCGCAGCCTTCTTCTGTAGCCCCCTGCACACCTCATGGCTCAGAGGGTTCTGCTCTGCTCATCTACAGCTTTCTACATTCCTTCTTTCTTTTCCTCATCAAATCTGCTTTGTGATTCTTCCAGACATACTCATCCTGTGTCTGCCTCACACAGTGAGATGAAGGACGAGCTGGAGCTCTCCAGTTGTGCAGCATGAGGGTGTAATTCCTGGTCATTAATCAGAACATTGTGCCAAGAACATCTGGAAAATTTAACCCTTGTAACACTGCAGACCAACAGCCACCAGTGCCCCTGCTGCAGGAGAGAGGGCAGGGCCATGGCTGTACCCAGTGCCCTGGGTCCTGCTGCCACAGGGGAGTCTTCTCCATGGGGTTGGCTGGGTTGTAGTGACTTCAGTGACTGGACCATGTTTGTTTTGAAGAAAATTTGGACCCCAAGTGCCTGTGGGTGCTGTTAGACATGTCTTCTTTGTACTCCCACGGCCAGATTTTTACTTGTCCTTGCTCACAGCAATAACTGAACAGGGTGGGACAGCCAGGGAATGAGCACACCATGGAGATCTGTGGAGAAATGCTGCCTGGAGACAGTTCATCCTGCAGCAGATCTGACCCCACCATTAGCCAGATGACCACCAGTTCCCATCTAATCAGTCCTACAATAATTAGCCAGGAACAAGCTCTTCCACAGCCTAAAGAGTTGTTATTATAATCTGTGGGGTGGCTGCTATCTCGTTAATTTTGGAATTGCTTCAGAAATTCAGGTGTAATTACCCAGCAGTTGCAGGGAAAGGAAATTATGGGGCATTGCCCTTGTTTTAATACATCAGGGGGTTTTAGCCACACATGTTCTGTGGAGTGGTAGGAGCAATGAGTAGTGAGGGCTTCAGGAATTAGAAAATGTGGAGGCAGATGTAGTGACCAGGGAGCGCTGATGTCGTCAGTGGGTTCGGGCTGAGCTGACCCACAGGAGCAGATCTGGGCTGGACATGCACTGGGAATATTTGATGTAGCAACTGGTCTTGGCAGATCAGCTCTCCCTGCAATGTGCAGACATTTCCCACTGCTTCCCAAAAAAAGAAGTCTTGAAAGCCATGCACTGAATCACCAGATTCTTCTGCAGATGTCCCCTGCACACCCCAGCATAGCCCTGCTTGGACCCCAGCATAAATCAATCTCATAAATGGGCAAAGATGAAGTTCCATCCACCTGCCCCCTCCACCGTGGTTCCTGCCACAAAGATCCCCCAGGGGTGTCATAGAAGGGCAATGGATGTCAGTGCACCAATGGAAGGACCTTATGGCCATGATTTAGCATCAGAATGTATTCTGCATCCCACAATAGAGAAGGAAATAAATGGCAACACATGATTCATGTGGTGTCTTTGTCAGCACTTTAAGCCCTCAGTTGCCAGATGGGCTAATTGTTTATCATTCAGTTTTAAAAAGCGAGTGAAAGACCTGGGGGAAAAAACAGGAGGAACAATTTATTCACTCCAGGAACAGTGACTGGAAAATGAAGACATGAAATCTGGCATGAAATGGAAAGGCCTGAATCACACGTTGGAAATCTCAGTATAGGGTCTGAAATGGGCTCACAGACTACTTTTGGGTGGTTCAGATCAAAGGTTGCATGTGCAGAAAAACCCAAGGGCCAGGCTTGTCTCCAGGCTGGAGACCCACCATTCCATCACATGGAGTTTGCAAGGGAAAACATGACCTAAGCCTCTTGCCAACCCTCTCTTCTCAGCCTTATCCTTTTGTTTACTGATACAATAAGATGATTTTACCTTTCTGGGAAATCCTTGGAGGGCCTAGAGTGGAAGTCTGCTGAGGAACAGCAACCAAGCATGACCTGCGAGCGCTGACACACGGACACATCAAAGAATGAAGAGCTGGGACAGGCACCCCGAGGGAACTGCAGGGCTTTAGGTCCTCTGGAGCCTTGCTGGGAACTGCTCAGCTCGTGTCCCTGTCAGCCCAGGGCACGTGGCAAAACTGAAGGCAGAAAAAAGGGGCAGGAGAGATGAAAACAATGCACCTGGATAAACTGAGCTGGACCTGTTTGCATCATATTAGGATGAGCAGGACAAAAACAGTGGTGTCTGAAGGGTTAGGAACAAACCTTAGACCAGTTCTTTGTTACACCAGTACCTGCAAAACTGGGATGGGGGGGCAGAAAATGCTTAAACTGAGCCCCTGGAAAGGGTGAGGGGTGATTCGTGACCTTCTGCTCTCCAGTGCAGTGTCCCAAATGCTGCCCCAGCCCTTAACGCTCCTTTAGCTGCAGAGCAGGACCGTGGCTGCTGGAGAAGGGCTTGGATGAGGGTTACTCACCCCAGCACTGCCATCCCCAGCTCTCCCCACTTCCTCTACTCCTGGAGATCACATTTCTCTTCATGCTGTAAAAAGCACAGCATGAACTGTCAGTGCCTGGGGTGTATCTGGGTGACACAGTTTTCAGCACGAATCAAAACAGACGTGTCAGAGAGCCCTGGAAACAGAGTCACTCACATAATGCCTTTTCTCCTGTTTTCTTTACCCTGAAAAAAAAGTATTATTTGAATTTGTGGAAAATGTTGGTAGGTGTGAGGAGAGCAGCACAGTCCTAGGGCAGAGTCCACAGAGACTCTGGCCCTGTTGATGCCTCTGAGCTCCTGGATTTTCACACATTTTCCTGCATCTTTAGCCTCTGTCACAGATCAGAAACTCTACTAAGCATCACTGTTTAATTGGATTCCTTGTATCAGCTGCTTCTTACCTGTCTTGCTCTCTCAATCCACCCACAGTCTCATTTTGGGATCCACACTCCTCAGGAAGGATTTTTCTGTCACCACCCACTGATGCACTGGAATTGACCCTCAATTGCAGACACCACCAATTACCCTACTGGGAAGATTTAGTCATATCGGTTAAAATTCATGTCCCCCTTGGATGCAGAGGTAATTAAATCTTACTATCATTATTGTGTAATAAAGGGCAACTGAAATTTATTTAATATGTGCTAGGTGAGAGGTGCTTCATTATAAAACTCAGTTATATATCCTTAGGGAACACTGCACAGATAGCAGAGCAGAAAGCAAACTTGTCTTGGAGGAGGGAGCACATTGCTGGTGGTAATGGGTATTTGGAGCCCACCAGGGTATACCAGGACCCTGAGGAGCTGAGGTGGCATTTTGGAGAGATGAGGTGAGGAGGGAATATCATCACTGTGATCACCCCACTGGTGGAGACCCAGCACAGGAAACCAGTGCTGTTGTCACAGGCAGCTTCTTCAGGAAAGCGCTCTTGGAGAAAAGCTTCATCCCCTGGGATACATATCCTGGGTATATTTTAGTTACATTTCACATGGCCCAGATTGATTCATCCAAAAGCTGTGCAGGAGGCACTGGGAGCATTGGGTGCAACACGACTTGGTGATGCAGGAAGAAATCTGTTTCCCATTAAAAGAAAGAGTTTGCAAACAGTCCTTTGAATTTAAGGTTTAATTTCCCACTCTTGCAAAGCCCATGGATATATGTAAGCACTCACCAGCACTTCTAACCCTGCTGTCACTGGGAAGTGAAGTCCATAAGAAATTGGGGAGTGCACAGGCAAAGAGTTTTAAAGCTCCTTACAAGCTGTGTTTTTTTCACAGGGCCTTTCTGCTAGGAAAGCATGTGGAAGCAAAGGCTCCTGACCATTTTCCATGCTCTGCTGGGACTATTTCAGTGGGACTAATTACAAGGATCACCTGGAGGAACAGGAGTGGGGCCTCGTTGGGATCATGCAGTTGATGTCACTGCTCTTGCAGGTAACGGCACATGTTGGTGCTTCCACAGGTCTGTGAGTCATTTCCAGCCACCAGATGAAGGTCTGAGCCATTGTATGATTCAGGGACTGATGAGCAGGTTGGATGAATGAGATGAAGGAGCCTGACATGGGGCTCTGGAGAAACTGCCTTTCACATAAAACCTGCACCACAGTGCTTGCTTCAAATGGGCGAGGATGGTGAGCACTGACACACTGCTCAGGGCTTGAATCATCTTTTATTTCAAAACTTTCTTTCTTTTTATAACACACAGCATTTTTCCAAAGTTGTTTTGAGCTATGAAACCACTGTCATACGTGCCCTGCAAAAATAATTCAGTTGCATCTTTGATTGATTCATGGATGGCAAAGGCAGAGGGAACAGTCAATCATCTGACCTGAACTCCTGTGTGGCACAAGGCAGATAATCCCATCGGGACATCCTGCCTAAAGACGAAAGTCTTGCCTCTGACAAAATTACATCCCCTAGGAGGGTGTCCAGTCACCTCCTCTGAGTGATTTTTTTGGAGGTGAGTCACTTTCCATATGTGCTTCCAGCACCATGTCACCTCTCACAGAAAGGCAGCAGTCAGTGGCATCCAGGGTCTCCAGCCTGGTTTGACACCACACCACGGCTGCCAGAGGACTTCTGGAGATTTCCAGAAGTCTTCCCATTTTCCCTCTCCAGCCATGGCATGGGAGGTCACCCATTGAGGGGTGGGTCTCCCCTACATAGGGAACCAGGACAAGTCCTTGCTGGGGAGTGGAATGGAGGATCAGGGTTGTTGGTCTCCCAGTAAAGGTTTCTGGGATGGTGTACTTACTTCCATAGGCTGTGAGCCCATGGGCACTCTGACCCCATGCAGATCAGCACTGTGTCTTATGTGTGGAATTACAAATATGGACTTGAGAAAAGATACTCACTCCCAGGAGGCACAGAACCAGAAGAGATGGGTTGACATCGAGTGTTTTATGGGATCCCAAGTTGCTCAGTGGCAAAACCAGACCTCCGACTTTCAGGTCAGTGCCCTCACCATCAGGAGCACCATCCTCTAGCCAGCATTTCCATCCAAGTGGATAATATAGCCCAAAGAACCCCCACTTGCTCCAAGAAAAGGTGCCTTCCAGCAGCAGCAGTTCACCTCCCATTAATGAGGGTGTTCTCACTGTGCCTTGATTAAGCTCTTTGGTGCAAGTGTAGTTTGGGACTCATGATTACAGAATGATGCGAACCCCAGCATGAGTTAAGAGCCCTGCAAATTTACCAGTTGTCAGTGAATCAAAACCAACACACAGGAGGGGTTATTAGCAGTCAATGCCTGAGCTGTTTCTGAACCCCATGGAGGTGTCCCCCAGGAGCAAACATCTGCAGAAGAAGAGGGGCAGCTGGACTGGAGCCTGCCAGAAGCAAGTGTGGATTCATTTGGCAAAGCACAGACCTGGATCAGGAGGCTGAGTTGCTCTCCAGGAACAGCTTTTTACTCTGGGGACTGTTTTGAACACCACGATTCTTATTTAAAAAACAATCTGTGCAGAACATGCCACCAATAATCATCTGGATCCAGACAGAGGAAGAAGAAAAGCAGTATTGATTTCTGCTCCTCAAATACCAGGGATGGGTTTTGTGGTCCCCCAGGCTCTGCATCTCTCATCAGTCAGAGCCTCTCACCTCATTACCTGCAAACTCAGCCCAGTTACAGACTTGCCAGCTGCAGGTACAACCCAGAGAGCCCAGGTGACCTGTGGTTAGGAGGACAAAGCCTGTGAGTTCTGACCTGTTGCACGCAGCTTTCTTCCCCTGCTCTGCACATCTGTGTGCGTGATGTGACTCCTCAGCATTCACACACTTCACATGCACCAAACACACCCTGCCACTGGCACAGCTGTTCCTGTGCTGGCTGGAGACTGTAGTGGAGTGCTACAAGTCTCTTAGCTGGACTATTCCATGTTTCTAATCAATCCAGCCAATTAGTCTTACTAATGTCAGCATCCTCATTGCCCAGTTTTACAGACAAATCTGTGCAATCAGCTGCTTAACTGCCCCTCTCTATGTCAGGTTTCACACCGATCAATATGACTGCTGCTGATCTGGACCAGCCACACATCAGGGATAAGTGTGATCTCACTGTCACGTGGAGGCCTGAATCCAGGCACACACAGCATGTGCTCCCACCACACCTGCCTGTGATCCTACCAAAATCTATATCAAAAGCAACCTTTCTCCTTTCTGTTGAAATGAGGCTTTGGGGGCAGACTCTGGGATCCCAGTGCCATGGACACCCCAAAAGAAGAAGCCTGGCTGAGTATGGGGAGTCTCTGCAAAGGCAGATGCTCCAAGCCCCTGGCTGGTGCCAGCGCACATAATGAGCCAAGTGCTTGGACGTGCTCTGAATTCTCACGGGAATTACTCCGGTGAGAGCCGCTGCAGCTGCATTTGATTAGCAGTAACTGGTGTTCTGTAAAGTGAGCGCAGCCTCTGCTCTAATTGCTCCTGTAGGCACCAGAGAGCTGTTTTCCTCATGACCTCTGAAAGCATCCTAACTGTGAGCTCCCACCTAACTCAACTAATTCCCTGGAGTTTCCCTTTGCGCTCCCAGAACCCTGCCCATCACTACCTAATCACTCCAAAGTTCTCTGGTGTGACAGTGAAGATCTACCTCACAGCAGGGCTGATAGCAGCCCACCCTCAGAGGAGCAGGGCTTAGAATGCCAAGCCCTCCTCCAAACCTGTTCCTCAGCACCATCCCCCAGATCACTCCCGTGGCTTTCAGATTGTCTCATGACCTGTGTGAGAGAATGTTTTCTGAGTCATCAGGCTCCTGTTCCTAAACAGATGTCAATTGTTAAAGCAGAATAAGGCATTGTCCAGACCCCAGGAGCTTAAGAAACCCTTGGGTAAGAATAGCAGAAGCAGCTTCTCCAGTCTCTCTCAGTGCAGCCACATATTTGCTGTCAGATCGACCTCACTCACTGTGTCCTGCCTGGCTCATTCCCCTTCATGGAAGTGGCAGAACCAGAAGGGCCAAAGGTGTCAATGGCCCTGTGATGGGACAGGGCTATCAGGAATTTGTCCTTGGATACTCACCTGGGAGCTGAACCAAATACAGATGAGAAAACAGACTTGTGGCACCTGGGAACATGGTTTGGGGGTGATTATGATGGTGTTGGGTTGATGGTTGGACTAGATGTTCTTGAAGGTCTTTTCCAACTTTCATGAGCCTGTGATTCTGTGACTTTCTAAACCAGGATGCTCCAGGTTGCAAGTCCCAGGCAGGTTTCCATGCAAGGACAAGAGCAGGGAACACTGAGGGCCATCCCTGAGGATCTCCGGCCAAGGAGATACTTTGATGGGGAGAAAAATCAGGCTTGGGGAACCCTCCTTGTCCTTGCTCATGTTTTTGAAACTATGGCTCGTTTTATTCCAGGGACAGCAAGTTTGACATCCAGTTCATGATAGCAGGGTGCCAAGGCTCATGGAAGGGCCATAGGATCTGCAGCTAATTAATCTTGATGACCAAATTGAGGATTCAGGCCACTGAAGCACCTGAACTGCTTTCCCAAGGGATGCTAGTTAAAATTATTCCTGTGCTGCACAGCCAGGCCCCTCTGAAGGACACAGAGCTGAGCTGGGAGCCCTCGGGCAGGGGCTTGGCTTTGCCTTCCCCCACCTGGCCTCCTCAGAAGCAGGGGAGTAGTCCAGGGGCAGCAGCCACACCTCTGCTGGGTTGGATGAGGCCCTGAGCAACCTGGTCTAGTGCCCATGGCAGGGGGTGGAACAAGATGAGCTTTAAGTCCCTCCCAATCCAAACCATTCCATGGGTCTCTGATTCATGGAGAACCCTGCCTTTGCTTCACCGCTGGTTCTCAGCTCTTGTGAAATACAGAAGAGCTTCAAGACAGGTCCTGCACAGGAAAGGTGTAAGAGAGAGACTAGGCCTGCAATGCTTGGGCTGTGAAAAGAGGGAGATGAGGCTGGAGCAGGGGTGGCCAGAGAAGGTGCAGCAGATCCTGTGCTAAAACAGCTCCTGCTGGAGCCACGCAGGGACCAGGGCGTAACTCTCTCAGCTTCAGTCTCCAAAGAAGGTCTCTGCAACTTCAGCACTGGAGCAGAGGACACTCCCAGGTCCTGTTGCTGGAGGTTTTCCACTGCTGCAGGATGCTGATGGTTATTCCAAAGCTTTCTGCAAGGAAGGAAGAGCCTGCCTAGAGATGGCAGGTGGCAGCTTCCCTGCACAGCTGCTGCCCCACTGCCTGTTCTCTGCTAGGGAGGGGATTGTCCTGCTCTGCTCTGCACTGGGGCAGCCTCACCTCCAATATTGGGGCAGTTTTAGGCACCACAATATAAGGAAGGTCTGAAGCCATTAGAGAGTGTCCAAAGGAGGCAACGGAGATGGCTCAGGGCCTGGAGGGGAAGCGTGTGAGATGCAGCTGAGGGCACTTGGGGTGTCCATCTGGAGAAGAGGAGACTGGGGGGAGAGCTCATTGCAGGTTCCACTTCCTCAGGAGGGGCAGAGGAGGGGCAGGCACTGATCTCTGCTCTGTGGGGACCAGGGACAGCACCCAGGGAAGGGCTGGAGTT
>JAWWEW010000036.1:566625-582726 GCA_035583185.1 Anabacerthia variegaticeps | reverse complement strand
GCAGTGGGCACAGCCCCAAGGCTGCCAGAGCTGCAGGAGGGTTTGGATGATGCTCTGGGGCACAGGGGGTGACTCTTAGGGATGGTCCTGTGCAAGGCCAGGAGTTGGATTTGATGGTCCTTGTGGGTCCCTTCCAGCTCAGCATGTTCTGTGATCCTTTCTTCTCCAGTCTCCCTTTCATGACACATTTCATTATCCCAAAGAGCAGCACCTCCCCCAGGAGTGACATGGAGCTGTGATGCTGCCAGGCCTTATCACCTGCATGGCCCCAGAGGTGCACGTGCAGAGAGTCCCAGAGCAAGAGGGAATGGGGTGGGGGGAGCAGTGTGATACGGGGGATGGAAAACTAGAGCAGCCCCCTGACAGGTGTTGGAAACTGGGCTAAGGCAAACATTTAGCATCCATCTCCATGGAAGTTTTTGCTGAACAGCTGAGTTTGAAGAGAAATACAGAGTTACCTTTACTGTCACCAAGTAATTGCACCTTGCAACAGGAACACCTGCCTGTAGGTGGAACACAGTGGGAGAAGGGTGGCTGGTTCATCATCATTTTAGGGCAGCCCAGAGCCCTTGTGCACGCTGCACTGCTGTACCCCTGCCAGTCAGATGCCTACTGTGGGACTATGAAACCACTAGAGACAGTCTGGGTGGGCCCAGGACAGCATTTCCCATCTGCTCTCCTCCTGCTCAGCAGCATCAGTGCTTCAGGGACTTTCCTGATGAGGGGCATCTTCTAACTTGCCCTCAGAGATGCAGAGTCACCCAGGCTGCCTCTGTCCATTGTGCACATGTTCTGTTCAATCTGCAGGGGCACAGAAACTCCCTCCAGGCTGAGCCCATTCCGTGGTGGCAGGACCCGTGCTCTCCATCAGCCATATGCTCTGTTAAGGACGGTCTCTGAGCAGGGACTGGTACCGAGTTTGGCTTGGAGGGTGGGATGTATCTGCAGGTGGCAGGCTGTGGCTAAACATCTTTCTGCAAAAGTTTCCATATTCCAGCCAAGAACAAGGAACAATGTTTTTTTGTCATTTTAGGCAAATTAATTTATGTTCATTTTAGGAATTGCTCAGCTGCACCATCTGTCCCTCACAGCACCATCCTGTCCTTCAGGGTGAGAAAACCTCTGCCCAAGGCACTGCTGAGAGCACTCTGCATTCTGATACAGAGAAAAAGCTGGTCATGCTCCTCCTCAAGACACCAACAGCTCTGGCAATGCTGAGCAAATCGGTCCTGAAAGGAATCACAGAATCACTGAGGATGGAAAAGCCCTCTAAGATCACCATCAACTGCCAAAGCCACTGCTAACCCATGTCCCCCAAACTTCTACATGTTTTTTGAACCCTTCCAGAGATGCTGACTCTACTACTGCCCTGGGAATCCTGTCTGGCCACCCTTTCCATGAAAACATTTCCCCTATATCAAATCAAAACCTCCCCTGGCACAACTTGAGGCCGTTTCTTCTCATCCTCTTCTTTGCTCCCTGGAAGCAGAGCCTGACCCCCACCTGGCTCCACCTTCCTGTCAGGGGGTTGTAGAGAGTGAGGAGGTCCCCCCTCTTTTTCTGTCAAATCACTTCACCAGCCTTCACTTCATTTTCCCAAGTGTCCTCTGCCCCCAGCTGTAGCCAGGGAGCAGAGGAGAAGGATGAACTGCCTGCTTAACCCACATGGCTTTGGCTTACAGCCTTCCCTGAAGAGCAGATGGACAAAGAGCTCCTGGAGAGCTGACCTGCAGATCAAGATCTGTCCCTGGCAAGGACAGCCCCACCAGGCAGAGCCAGGCTCTGTCCCTTGAGCAGCCCCAGCTCTGCACTTGAGTGACCACTGTCTGCTGACGGATTCACAAGGTCCAGAGTCCTTCATGAGCTATTGCTCACCCAAGCATCCATTCCAGGAAAGGCAGCATTTTCCCGGCAAGGCTCCAGCTTCCTCATCCTCCTTTGGCATCCCTTTGGAGGCCCTGACTTGTGAAATCACTGTGCTTATCTCTGGATGTGGTATTTGCATGCAGGGTGCACTCAGCACTGCGGAGATGAACTCTGCATTCCGAACTGTGTTCTCCCTGGACGCAACTGCTCCTCAGGGATCCAGGCTTTGTGGAAGCAGCACCACCTGAAAAACCTCCAAACTCAGGGTATGAGACAGCAAAAACCTGTCTGTCTGGCTTCCAGGCTACCAGCAGAAACTGCAAATCACTCCTCCAGATGCTTTTCCAGCTGTCACAGCCCTCAGAGAGGTTTCCTTGTTAAACTAGCAATAAAATGGAATGCCAGGGAGCTACCACTGGAGAGAGACCAGACCAGATGTGACTGGTGTGTGGAAGAGGGAAGGAATGAAAGGATGTGTCTGGCTTTGAGGTTTGAGCAGCAGAGCAGGTAAAAAAGGCCACTGAACAACCATCCATTTTTGGTGAAGCCAGCTGCATGTTGATCACACACATAACCTTCATGCTGACTTTGCAGCAGCTCTCCAGATCTCACCAGGGTCAGGTTAATGGCAAGAGAAGAGTTACATCAAGTTCCTAAGTGACACCTGAGGCAGGAGAGCCAAGGTGTGCAGTAGCAGGAGTGGGACCTTGCAGGTGGTGCATCTGCCTTGTCCCAGGTCAGTGCTGCCATCAGCAAGCAGCAAGCAGAGGATTTCACACTCAGCTTTGACTTGAACATGGTATTACCCTGGTGGGAGGCAACCACAGGGACTGCAGATGGCAGGCTGAATGGACCCATGGAAAGGAAGCTTTTGCCAGATTTTCTCCATTGATTGTGCCCTGGAGCAGGTCCAGGGGCAGCCAGGGTTCAGGTCTGGTGCCGAGCACAGCAGTGCCCAAGCAGCCTGTGTGTTTGTTGAAGGGGTGCACAGATCTCTCAAGCTGTTTGTGAGGAGGCTCTTCCTCAGCACCATTCCCAAACCATAGATTTAACCTCTCCAAAGCTGCAGCTGAAGCAAGGCCCAAACAGTGCAACTTGGACAAAGAATAGGACAGCACATGAACCAGGGCTCTGTAGTACATCTGCTGTGGCACCTCCTCTAGTCTCTGAAAAGATTAGAAGTCTTTCAAGGTGAAAACATAAATAAATATTTCCTGTGTCATCAGAATAAACAGAGAATAATTAACTCATCTAAAAGAAAAACCTCAAAGCAATTAAGAAAGGCAAAGGAAAACTGAAAAAGGCTTATAAACAGCCCCTTTGTGGTTCTAGACTTTTAGGCAGTTTTTTGCCTCCCTGTGTGAGTTGTGGTGAACTCTGACCCGTTTCTGCCTCACCTACTGCACCCTGGGGAACCTTCTCCAGTGGGAACAGGCTCAGAAGTTCCTCAGGGAAGAACATCCACATCCCTTCTCTATCCAGAGATGCAGCAGAGCGGTTGAACAAAACTGAACTGGCAGCTTGGCAGCTGGCTCCTGGGAAGGCTGTGAGGGCAGTGCTGGAGTCTCCCTACAGATTCCTATCTCCCCTTTTCCAAGCCCCAGGCTTTAGTGTCTGTCATGGTTTAACCACATTCCTCAGGAAGGAGGTTCAGCCAGCCCTGCTGTGCCTGGCAGGGTAGGCAGCACGGGGAGGGTACCAGCAGGTACAGCCCCCAAGAGCCCCTCAGGATGGTGCAGTGCTCTCCCAGGAATGCCTTTCCTCACCAAGGGCAGCACCCTCCCTCTCGGGGTGCAGGGATTGGGCTGCAGAGCTGACACACCAATTCCCTCTGTGCTTCGTCACAAACAAACTGGCTCCAGTTTCCACAGCATGACAGAGAATTGACTTATGACAACAGTCCAACACGAATTTGCCTGGTTTATAAGGACAGCTTTATTTGCATTTCCAGACAGAGACAGTTAATCCAAGCAAAGGAGTAGAAATCATTAACTCCCACTTGCTAAAAGGCTGTGAGCCTTTTGCCCCTGCCCAGAGGAAATCTGAGCAGCTTGAACCCACAGGTGCCTCTAGCACTTGGATCACACCACCTTCTGCCTTGTCAGGGGCAGCAGGATGGCAGTGAGTGGGGCTGGGTCCCAGTGTGGCCACCAGGACCCTCAGCACCTGCTCCTGTTTGCAGGTCTCAGGCTCTGCATTCCCAAGTTGGCTTCCCACATTTTAACACCTAATGTATTACACTGGTGTTCACTCACCCAGCTGCCCCTCTTTTAGCTGTGTTGGGGTAAATGGGAGTTTTCTGAATATTTGGTATTTCTAGTTATTTCCTAACTGAAGGCAAAATCTTGATCAAGATGAACCGGGGAAATGCCCATGGATGTTCATGGAGATGCAGCTGCAGAAGGGCCTTGTGCAGGTGCTGGTGGTCCCCAGGCCACAGCACCAGCTCCCAGTGCCACCACCCTCACACATGATGGGTCAGTACATCAGTGGGACTCATCATCTCTCCACTGCCACCAGCTTCATCTGAGCCCACCTGGCCACCCTCAGTAGGAGAAGACTCTTCTACCCTGGTGATCAGAAATACAATACCTAGAGCCAGGTATTACTCTTTCTCCTTCTTCCAAAACTTCTTCATTGCAGAACTGTTGTTCTTTCTTTCTCAATGGGCATTTCTAAGAAAGTGTGAATATTTACTAGGAGCATATATGGGGTGGTAGGGGAAGATGTTGATAAAACCCCCAAATTTACATTTGTTGCTTTTCATTTTGTCATTAAAAAAGCTATAACTCACCACTGCACATCCCTCATCTGCTCTCAGTGTCCTTAAGAGTTAGATGTGAGAGGAGCCTCATATGACTCTCACTTCACCCAAGGGAATGGCTTGGGCTGTGTCAGAGGAGGTTTAGGTTGGATCTCAGGGACAGATTCTTCCCCCAGAGGGTGGCCGGCCACTGACCAGGCTCCCCAGGGCAGTGGGCACAGCCCCAAGGCTGCCAGAGCTCCAGGAATGTTTGGAGGACACTCTCAGGGACAGGGTGGGATTGTTGGGATGTCTGTGCAGGACCAGGAGTTGAATTGGATGATCCCTGGGAGTCCCTTCCAACACAGGAAATTATGATTTTCCTTCTAAAGACACGTCCAGAGGTGTGACCTTTCTACATAATTGTGGCAATGATGAAGTAATTCACATGCTATTTTACCTGCCCAGCTCGAAGTTTGACACCACTGCTGTTAAAACTAATTAATGGCACTGGCCACTAAGACAGTAGAGCTCATCTAGTTTGGGCATTTCAGCCACAACCAATAGTACCTTCATCCTCCCAGACCCCTTGATGCTCCACAATGTACCAGAGTCCTCTACGTTTTGAGAAAAGCTCTGTTCTGGACTCACAGCTGCCAGGTAGATCTGTGCTCCGGTACTGGCTTTCTTTTAACTGCTTTCTCCAAAAAGCCTCATATCCAGTCACCTCCCTGGGCACAAAAGTGCTAAGAGAACATCTCGCTTTCTTGTCATTTGATTTTGCAGCTGGATGTTTGGCATCTAATACATGCCAAAAATGAAAATAACCCCAGCATTACAAGGGCTCAGAGAGCTTTGCATTAATGCTGTATGCAGATGATGTGTTAATACACTTATCTGATCCACATCAGTCTCTCTCTAATCTATTAGCATTAATAGCTGAGTTGGGGGATAGAGCCACACAGAAACCAAGCTGTGCACGGCACAACTCCATCGCCTCCACACACTCCCGAGGAGGGTTTTGCAGTGGCAAACTCATCTGAGCTCACAGCACCTTGAATGTGGGACAAAGCGAATACCACAAAGAGTAAAGGACTCCTAAGTCAGATTTTCCACTGTGGAAAATCCTCTGGGCTTTGAGTATGGTCATTTTTTAAAAAATACCTTTTAACTGCAAAATCTCTCTGGTACCAGAGAACAAGCCTGTGTGGGACAAACCCTGTCCCAGATATGTGGGCAGAAGTTTCCTCTTTTGCAGGTTCTGTAACAAAAACAGCAAAAAGAAGAGCCAAAGCCTTGGCTTTTCTGAACTGCAGAACATGGACAGGATAAGAAGCCCTTCCTTACCCTCTCATGTGTGAATCCTGAGGCTCCCAGGTCTTCACATCTCAAAGCACAGATTTTCAGGAACACGCAGGAGCAGCAGCTCCCCGGGCAATAAGGACACCTGGGGATTTTGAGGAGTCACTTTGCAGTCCATTTGCATAAAATATATTGTCCCATACTGTGCTTTAAAGGTCTGAGACCCTGTTATAATGCACTGGGCTTCCTCTGCCAGTCCTGCAGGTCCCAGGAGGAAAATACCAGTGTCACATTCACATCCACCACTTGCAGAGCAGAAAGCTGCTGTGGTTAGAGTCCAGGGCCTGGCTCTGAGAGTGACCAGCTCACAAAGCAGCATCCTCCTGCCTCAGCCTGGGGGTAAATCCCTTCCAGCTCCTCCTGCCATGACACACTGCAGACCATGGTGGGTGGGGATGTGTTATACCTACAAACCCCCCTCCCACTTCTGACCTGGTGAGTAACAGTAGCATCCATTTTCCTGAACCTGGAAAAGGTTCTGCATTTAATAGTGGGATGAATCAAGACCAAGGGATAAAAGACAATGCTGCTGAAGTAATAATAATTAGGACCTGGTTGTTATGTTAATTGAGCCAAATTTCTGTGATTCTCCTTGACCATTATGATGAATTTAGCCTGAATGATGGAATATCTCTCTTTGGCTCGTGAATCAAAAATCTAGACTGATCTGGTTCTACAGCATGTCCTTCACCTGAAACCAAAAGTCAAACATTTTTCTGCCTTGTGGGTGAGATAAGCCCTGGGTGAATAATGCCTCTGCCTCTGCTGTGAGCCCTGGCAGTTTCAAAAGACAAAATACAAACATGGGTAACTGCGGCCATTACATTTACAGGAATTATAAAGGTTTGGTTTAATTGGTTTGAGTTTGTTTTCCAAGTGGTGTTTGCACTCTGGAAATGACAGAAATTGCATGGCCTAAAGGAAAAAATGATGTTGGAAGATGCAGGCATCCAATCCTAACCTGCTTTAAATGCTGCTGGAAGCACAGTCCAGCAATTAAGGGCCAGGACAAGTAAAAAGTGATGCAGTCAGTGGAAGGAATAAGCTATCAAATCCCTCTGACTAAGGAATAGGAGAGATATTTGGTAAGATGCTGCCTCTCGATGTTGGCCCACGGAAACGGTGCAGTGGGAAATGCAGATACAAGGGCAAACAACCCCAAAACAATCTCCAGAAACTCATGGCAACATGGGACTCTGCCAAGTGTGGGCAACCCCATAGTTTTTAGAGGGGTTCAGGGCCAAAAACATGTTGTTTTCCCAAAGAAGAGCAAAGTCCAAGAAGTTCAAGCCAGATGTTTGGTAGGACGTGCACCCTCATCCAAAGGGGACAGCATGTACACAGCTTATCTTGTCCTTGCTGTCCTTTTAATCTTTGAAAGGTCCTTTTGTACCTGAACACTTGCTGGATTTCAGTTGGTGATCCTCATTTTGTATCTATTTCTTCTGTAACAGCTCAAGAATACTTCCCCTAAATGACCTTGATCAATTTTCTTGATATATTTAAAAAATTGTTTTCAATTCAGCTCTTGTATCAGCAGGGTCCACACTCCCAAATGTACCATCATAAATACATGCTTCCTCCTTGGAGACTGCTGCAAACGGTGAAATATACACCAAAGAATTGAGAAATGGCAATTAAATAAGAAGGCAAAGAGAAAGCTTCCAGGTTTGCACTCTTTTCTGATAAAAAAGTCTCAAAACTGAATCTATGTGTTCAGACAGACAGAACTGGATGTACCTACACATCACCAGTGTCCTGTGGATTTGGTACTTTGCTTCATGGATTTGCACATGGATGTGGATATGGACACATGCCTATCGACACATGTGGGTGCTGTTGCTCATCCATGCACACACCTGCAGGCACACACAGCACACAGCCCCTCACTCATTACAGGATGGCAAAGCCAATCAGCAGCTAAAACTGTGACTGCCTGCAGAATCACCAGCAAGGCCTTATATGAGTCCTTCTTAGGAGGCTGAGTTTAATCATATGATTATTCACCACTTTTTACACAAAACACCTTTCCCATTCAGCAGCAGGCTGGACTTGCCTGGGAATTAGTCTGGGCTGTGTCATAAAAGGATCTGAATATTCTTGTGACTGTGATGTGGAACAAAGCTTTCAAAAAAACAAGCTGTCCCTGCTCCTCCCACAGGATCACATCTGCTTTTTAACAAATGACTTAAGGTAAGAAGATTTAAAGTAAGACAAGTGTTCTCAAAACATGTACCCTTCATTTTCTGGCTGACCAGCTTCATATCCAGGTTTGCACAAGAGCTAAGTGCTCACATCTGCACAAGTGTCAGAGACACTTGCACACTAAATAAGTAAAATGTTTTGAAAGACACACTTATGAAGAATTAGATCTTCCATGTCTCTCATACAAAGCTGTGTCAGGGCAGGCTTAGGTTGGAACTCTGCAAAAGGTTCTTCCCCCAGAGGGTGGTCGGGCATTGAACAGGCTGCCCAGGGCAGTGGGCACAGCCCCAAGGCTGCCAGAGCCTTCAGCAACACTCTGAGAGACAGGATGGAATTGTTGGGGTGTCTGTGCAGGGCCAGGAGTTGGACTGGGTGATTCTTGAGGGTCCCTTCCTGCTCAGGATATTCTGTGAGTCTGTCATTCTTACTGAAAAGCCAGGGAAGGTTGCAACCTGGGTGCCTGGAGATTGCCACTGTGCCCATGGGACAGTGACAGTGCCCTCCTGGCAGGGAAGGACAAACTTTCAGCAATGCCACACGCATTGCAGCAAACCCTGCAGGGACAATCTGAGCAGGAAAGCACGAGTGTATGCAGCAAAGAAGGGCCTGAGGCAACCAAAAGAGGTAAAATATTACAGAACTGCCTCTTTAGCACCTTCCAAGCAACACACTGACTGAGGCAGAAGTTTGTGGGATGAATGGTCTGTGCCTGTGACATTTAAGGGTAGGGAACAATACATACAGATAAGGGAGCTGGGATTATTAACACATAGGTCACCCCAAGCCTGATATTTTCCAAGTGTTCTCAGTCCTTTAAGTCAAACCTGGAAGGCATTCTCTCTTTTCAGCTGGAGCAGCAGCCTACAGACCCACTGCAGCTGCCACCCAGGGTTTCTGAGTATTCTGCATCATTCCCTTCTGTACTGTAGAGTCATGTGGTGAGACACACCAGCTCTTACACTCACTAAAAGAAAGGCCATCCCTGAAATACTGACTTACCTTTCCTCTTTCAGCCTCAGTTCAGTCTGTTTCCAAAGGCAGAACCCTGCTGACGCCACCAGAGAATCCCTCCTAGCACAACGCACTGGTGGTCTTTCAAGAGCTTGTCCTCAAGGACAATGACCTTGTCCCCATTTAACAGAATAATAAAATCAGGGGTTGGAAGGGAGCTTAAGGCTCATCTCACTCCATTCCCCTGACATGGGCAGGGACACCTTCCACTAGCCCAGGTTGCTCCAAGCCTCATCCAACCCGGCCTTGGACACCTCCAGGGATGGGGCAGCCACAGCTTCTCTGCCCAACCTGTGCCAGGGCCTGCCCACCCTCATAGGGGAAAATTCCTTCCCAATATCCAATCTAAACCTACTCTCTTTCAGTTTAAAACCATCCCCCCTGGAGTCAGACCTTGCCCCTCAGCTGGGGTGTCTGAGAGCTGTCCCTAGGACTCACCAGAGCAATGGGGGGTCATGTCCTGCTTTGTCTCACGAGAGCAGCAGCATTTGGACAGGCAGCTGCTCTAAATACCCCCTGGTATTTCTGTGACCCAGCTCCCTTTGCTCCTTAGGTGCCGGTGAAAGGTCCAGCACCAGCCCACACAGAGTCATCAGGGCACAGCAGAAAAAGACCAAATGTGCAGAGGCCTCAGACCTGCCCCAAAATGGAGCTACTTCAATCTTCAGGAAAACCTGGGGAATTGCCATGGAGTCTTAAGGGAGCATCACCCAACAGGAGAGGATGGACAGCAGGTCTTAGGGTAGAGCAAAGGGGCTTTTACAACTCTGATACTCCAAGACTAAGGGATGCCCTGCGAGTACCCAGAGCTTCTGTGTCCATAAAAATAGCCAAAGGATGGAGGGGGCATCCCGATACTGGGCAGGTGACACTCAGAAGACTGAGCAGCACTTGCAGCACAATGGTCTGAACAAAGTGATTGGCAAGGAAATCAAAGAGGGAATAACAAGGTCACCATTCTGCCTCTTTTCTTTCTCCTTGGGCAGTGCCTTGCATTACCACCAGTTGTAATCCTCCTCAACCAGTTTACTACACACACTGAGCATTCCTCAGAGAGCAAGTACCCCACTGCGCTGGTGACTGATCCATCCATCCGTCCATCCGTCCATCCATCCATCCATCCTGCAATAAACCTGCTGCAGCACTGTGGTGACAGAGAGTGATGAAATACAGAGCCTGTTGCCCACAAACAAATGTAGTTTTGTGTTTACAACACAGTACAAGCTCCTCAAGTACCCAAGCTGGGCAATGTGCTCTCCCAGCAGAGCCTACCTGCTGCATTTTGATGTGATCCTCAGACACAGGCAGATCCTTTCAGAAGAGCTGCCCAGAAATCATCGCTTCAGAACAACAAGGAAAGGGTTATGGCTGAGCCTGAGTCTCTGGCAGATGGATACAGGACTCTTCCATGTTGGAGAAAAAACTGTGCCCCTGTCCAGACCCCCAGTCTATCCAGTCCTCACTGGGAGCTCCTCAGCAAACACATCACTCTTCTGTAGGTCTGCCTGGGCTGGGTGCAGGGGGATATTTTCAGCCTTGTTAGTCTGACATGATGGACAACTTTCATGGTATTTGACCAAAAGAGTTGGTTGAAATAACACTTGGGTATGCACAGACCAGGGCAGGCAACTGGATTGTCAGAGATAGGTGGGAACTCTTCCTGTGTTGAGATACCAGGCCAGCACAGATGGCTGGAGAGCCAGGAGTCTGTTTGGAAGCCACTGGAATACAGAGAAGCCCCCAGGCTCACTGAGCCTCACCCTGCTTGCAGAGGCTCCCTTCCTGCCGCAGCCTGCTCAGTGCCCTGCCCATGCTGCCACGTTCCCACCACGACAGAGGACTTGTGTGCCCTTCTGAGTGTGCTCAGAGGCAACTGGCTGCTCAAGGATGTCAGCCTGCAGGATCAGAGCACATTTCCAAACTCAGACTTGCAAGGAAAGGCTGGAAGAGGTGAGTTTGGGTCAGAGAGCAAGGAGTGAAAAAAAAACCTGCTTCTCTTTTATGAACTGTGCAGACCTTGAGCAGGTACAGAGATTATTGAGGCTCAGCTGAACCTCAAGGTTTGTGAATCTGGTGAAATGCTGCAGGACAGGGCCTCCAAGGCACAAGTACTGAGCTGAACATCCTCCCTGTCCCCATGAATTTCCTTTCCCAGACACCATTGTTCATGTATATCTTCCTCCTGTGTGTTCATAGCAAAAAGACTGCATGTCTGGCAGTAGATGCTGCTATAACAGGATCCCAGAGCCTACAGACCTTCATTGGTGTCAGTGAAAAGGCTGCAGCCTTTTTTAGGACCTCCCCCTTTCAAGTCCAACCCTGGTTAAATGAATTTTCCTTCTTTACAGATCTGCTGGGAAAGGGTCTTTATCACTCTTGAAGCTCTGGATCCTGTGCCTTCGGTCAAACATCAAACACTCTCACTTGCAATACACCAGAGTAATCCTCTAGGAGTGCATAAGTCTATTAGCAATGGATAAATAATCAATAGGACATCACATTGCTACCAGTAGTTGGGCCATTAGCACACCAGGGGGGTTTGCTGAGATAGCTTTTCAAACCAGACCCCAGGGCTTGTGTAGGGTAAATTGTCCATGACGTGTTCTTGCTTTGAACATTCCTAGTCCATTCCGAGAATACACTGTCTTCACAGGAAAAGAGAATGCAGCTCTTTGTGCCTTTTTCTTGGGTCTCTGCGGGTCTCTGTCCTTGTCTCTTTGCTCCTCTCCTTGCGGCTGCACTTAACAGCCAAAATCCCAGCTCAGAGCCAGCCAACATGGGAATTCATTTGCTGAATGAATGAGTCAACAATGTTATTGGTGGTCATACCTGTTGTCTTATAGAACTGCCCCTGCTCAGGAAAACAGAGCTGAAGCACCCACTTACAATCCACAGCTTTGATTTTAAAGGGTTGCTCAAGTACTTGAGCTCTGCAAGTACCAGAGCCCACGTGCTACCAAGATGCAAATGCTTTGGGGTGGAATCAGGTGACATTTAACTTTAAAAACACCTTATAAAATGGGGAGATGGTGGGGGAAGGCTCCTCCAGTTGAGGTTCCTGGAGGCTTTAATAAGGCAGAATGTTTTATGGCAGACTCTGGTATTTAGCGCAAAGCTTCACAGATGGTCAGTTTTATACCTCTCCTGTACTGTGCCAGCCCCTCCAGAAGTGCTGCAGCTCATGCAGTAACTCACTTGGAGGGTTAAAAACCTCCTCTGGACAACATGGGCCACGAGAAGCTTCTTCCAAAACCCAGAACTACAGAACAGGGTTTTTTGAAATCTTTCTTTTTCTATAAGTGTGTTGAAGTCAGCATTCCATCTGGATTAACTGTGCAAGAGAAATATCCCAATGAGCATCAAGAGAATCAGGACTCTTGTCTGTCAAAACAACCTTTACAGGGGCAGCAGAATGTGACAGCAGTTTGGATGGCTGAGAATGTGATGAGACATAAGGTAGAGATGTGAAAGAGAGAACTCAGAATCCCAGAATGGTTTGAATTGGAAGGGACCTTAAAGCTCGTCCAGTCCCACCCCCTCCCATGGGCAGGGACACCTTCCACTAGCCCAGGCTGCTCCAAGCCCCATCCAACCTGGCCTTGGACACTTCCAGGGATGGAGCAGCCACAGCTTCTCTGCCCAACCTGTGCCAGGGCCTGCCCACCCTCACAGGGAAGAATTCCTTCCCAATATCCCATCTAACCCTGCCCTGGGCAGTTTAAAACCATCGCCCCTTGTTCTATCATTGCCCCTTGTTCTATCACTCTGCCCATAAAAAAGTCACTCTATCTCCTTTTTATAAGCCCCTTTAGGCACTGGAAGGGGCTCTCAGGTCTCCCTGAAGCCTTCTCTTCTCCAGGTGAGCACCTTCAGCTCTCTCAGCCTGGTTCTAGAGCAGAGCGGCTCCAGCCCTCTGATCATCTCCATGGCCTCCTCTGGAACTGCTCTAAGAGGTCTATGTCTTTCCTCTGTGGCAGACTTCAGAATGGGACACAGTCTTATTTGTACTTTGAGGCCAAAATCTGGACTAATTTGAAAGACAATAATCGTCCTAGGCTAGGAGAAAGGAGATTTCATCTAAAGATTGTCTCATCTGTTGTTTGCTCTTTCAGATTGTACTGTAACTTCCTGGGGAGGGGCAGAGGAGGGGCAGGCACTGAGCTCTGCTCTGTGGGGACCAGGGACGGCACCCAGAGAATGGCTGGAGTTTTGTCAGGGAAGGCTTAGGTTGGATCTCAGAAAAAGGTTCTTCCCTCAGAGGGGAAGATCCAGAGTTCTTCCCTCAGTCTCCTCCAGCTGGACACACTCAGCTGCTCCTCCCATGGATGCTGCTCATGACTCTGCAGCAGGGTGCAGGTGCAGTGCAGGAGCAGCCTGGCCCTCAGCACTGGCTGGGCACAAAATTGTTTTGTGCTCTTCACTTCCCACTCCATCCTTCATCAGCTCGTTGGGAATTCTGCCTATTTTGGGAGTGCACAGAGTAACTGTTCAGGGCAAACTCTGCTCTTTCCCGAACATTTCTCAGCTGCTGATGCTGCCAATGCAGCCGGAGGTCCTGGCTGTGTAATGTGGTCTTTAGACTCCACACCAGGCTTTGCACAACAATTAATTACCCGCAAACACAAAATCAATGGGCACCTTTGTTTTGCTCTGGACAGCAGTGATAGATAAGGCAACTTTTCAGCTCCTCTGCATTAAATAAACTTTCTCCTGGTATGTCCCTGGCAAGGGACAAATCTGCATGTGCTCCTCCTGGAGCCTGGGAAAGATCATGGTTTAGGGCAGGTGATGAGGAAACAAACCCTGTTCAGAGCTCCCCAAATAACAAGGACTTCAAATTGCCAAACTGTTCTTGTCTAAGGTAAATAGATTGATCACATCTTTTTCTCATATGAGGCTCAAACACTCCATAGTCCCAGAGAAAGGGGTTTCACATATTGCCTGTCTTTTAAAGATTGATGTACTAAATCTTTATACTCACAAACACATAGGAAAATATATTATATTATTTTCTATTATACTATACTATATTATATTATACTTATTATAATATTATATTATGTATGTGCCACTGCTCTTGCACACCTAAAGGCCAGGGCTCAGTTTTGGGCCTAAATTTGCAATTCAAACAGCTCCTTACATAGGAACGAGTCTTCAAAGAAGGAGTTTTCAAGGAACACACAACATTAAGGACAAGTTTCTTTTAAAAATGTAGCACTATGTTTCAGGCCATTTTGTTCTCTTGAATATGTAGATTTGAGCAGATTTTCCAGATTTGCTTCTCTTTTAAAACCATGTAAAAGTTGGGGTTTTGGCAACATTCGCAGTTTCACTCTTTAGGATTAATGTTGCTAGTCCTGGATTTTGTCCCACTCCCAACGTTACCTTTGTGCGACTGCTTGATGACTCTCACCAGGCTGAAGGTTCTGAAGCTCTCTCTCAAGGGATGTTGCAGTCCAGCAGCTTCTGTAGCTCTGTGCCTGCTCCCTGCCCTGCCGAGGCTCCCTGGTGTCACAGCAGAGTGGCTGCGGTCACACTGCAGTGTGCACAGAGGTGCTGACTGGGCTCTCCCTGGGACCAGGGGGCACAGAGAGCAGCTCCTGCCCGGGAGGAGCCAGCAGGACTGGCCTCGTGCTTCACTTCACTGTCAGAACCAAGACTCCTCCAGAGCCCAACAAAGCATGGAGACACCCGGGATTCCACAGTCAGTGCCACATGGGAGCAATCTGTCAGCTCTTGACTTCCACAGCCGGACTGAGCTGTGATGAGCAGGGGCACAAGTGCCAGCTGAGGTCTGGTATCAGAGCTCCAGCAGTGCCCATGGTGCTGCCTTCCCTCTCTTTGCTTTTAAGCTATACAGGTACATACCAGGCCCTCGTGGCAGTGCTGGTGTGGGAGACATGCAGGTGCTGGAGCAACAGCTCCATTCCCAGCTGGCCAGCAACCAAACCTGCACCCTCTCACCCACAAGGCTGGAATATCACAAGGGAAACCAGGACCTTCTGCAGACTGCAGTGCAGAGATGAGGGCTCTCCTGGGTCCATCTGCCCTGTAGGTTCCCATAAGGCACAACTACAGAATCATTAAGATTGGAAAAGACCTCCAAGATCATCAAGTCCAACCTTTAATTGAATACCCCCATGCCCACTGAACCACGTCATGAAATGCCACATCTACTTGTTATTTGGACACTTCCAGGGACGGTGACTTCACCACTGCCCTGCCTAGAGGGGACAACCACAAGGTTGTTCCAGAGAGTTCCCTGATGCTGAGGAGTGTTAAAAAGCAGACACTGGGCAGGTCATCCAAGTCTATCAAAGCAGAGCTTTCCTGGCTCAGCAATAGCCCAGGCAGAGAGCAGGGAGACAGATCTGGAAGGGAAAACTTCAATTGCAACGAGAGACAGGAAAAAGAGAGGTTCAGCACCAGTTCACCCCAGCAAGGTTTTGGCTCTGGCACTGCACACATGTGGCTGAGAGAACATCCAGGGCCAGGGCAGGTATGGCAGCAGCATCAGCCCCCCCATGCAGAGTCCTGCAGCAAGTGGTGCTGACAGGGACAAGTTGAGGACACACACTGACCCCACAGCATCACGGGAAGAAAGTGTGAAGGAACAGACTGTGCCTTGTGAAAATGGGATTTTTAAGGAGTTTTGCTTCTGAACACCAGGAAATTCCTACTCTGTTTAGAATGAGATTTTTCAAGAATTTTCCAAGAGACCAAAAGCAACTTGAGTTTCCACAGGATCATCAAAAGTTATTGTGTTACCTGGTATTCCTAGTGCCCAGGTACCATAGGATACTCTTAAAAGCAGTAGCATCCAAAGGAATTCTTTTTTCATAGGATCATAGAACCATGGTTTGTCTTGGAACAGACCTTAGAGCTCATTCCACCCCCTGCCATGGGCAGGGACA
>JAWWEW010000036.1:541971-556303 GCA_035583185.1 Anabacerthia variegaticeps | reverse complement strand
TCCAGGAGAGCTGGAGAGGGACTGGGGACAAGGCATGGAGGGACAGGACAAGGGGAATGGCTTCCCACTGCCAGAGGACATATAGATGGGATATTGGGAAGGAATTCTTCCCTGTGAGGGTGGGCAGGCCAGACAGGTTGCCCAGAGAAGCTGTGGCTGCCCCTGGATCCCTGGAAGTGTCCAAGGCCAGGATGGACGGGGCTTGGAGCAACCTGGGCTGGTGGAAGGTGTCCCTGCCCGTGGCAGGCAGGTGGAACAAGATGAGCTTCAAGTGTCCCTTGCAACCCAAGCCATTCCATGATTCTATAAAGATACATTTTTCCTGGTATAATGCTCCAGTCCTGTGTATGTGTCCAAAGTCCCTCAGGTCTCCCACATGTTCCGACGCTGGCACTCTGCAGTTTTACCCAACAGACAATAACCTCTGTAAAAATAGCAGTGACAACTCTTCGGTGATGGAAGAATGGTATTTCTGCAGTACAAACTACCACAGGGATGTCCCCCAGGACAGGGGATATCCTGCAGTGACACCTGGGCATTTTCATTCCCCTGAAATGTTCTCCAACCCTTGGGCATGTTGTTTCAATCAGGTGATTAGCTCTCAGCAAAAAAAAAAAAATTAAAAAAATATATATAAAAAATTACATATATGTATATATTTATTATTTTTTCCAGGGCACATCCTTGCATCTACCTCCTTCTTGGAGGAAATAGGAAATCCTACAGTGTGCACCCTACGAGAGACAAGCAGCAGAGGCTCTTCACCTGCGTGTAAACCTGCCCAGGGCTGCGTGGGCGGCTGCTTCTCCCCGCAGAGCTGGCGGGCAGGGCTGCAGTGAGGTCACTGCATCGACAGCCGGAGCTCTGCCGCTCTCCTGGCAGCGTAGCCCATTTGTGTTGTTAATTAATGGCTTGGCTGGGGGAAGATAAATACTCCAGCTTTATTGTGAAATAGTAGTAAATTTTTAATAAGGTCCAATTAGTGGCAGTTTCCAGTGGTAGGCAGCTCTGCACCTTCCCAGCAGCCTCCCGAGGAGGAGGCGGGATCAGCTCAATGAGCCCCTTCATTAAGGCCCCCAGGCTGGTCCCTGCAGGGTCTCTCTGGTGACATAATGGCCCCTGCAGCACTCTGCAGATGTGCAAGAGTATCACACCTTCCCCACGGGGCAGCTGGGAGGCTGAGGAGAGGACACAGCAGTGGCAAACACACGGGGATGTACCACTGTATCCTGGTTAAGCGATGCCTGCCCAGACTCCTCTGAACCAGCATGCCAAGAACAGACCTTGGTGCAGGAACTGCCAGCACACACAAACCAAGCCCAGCAGGCTGATAAGGCAGAAATCCCCTCCGGATGAGCCAGACAGGTGTGGGCTTATTCCAGTATCTGCAGACAACCTGGCACAGCAGCACTGACAGAAGACTGCCAAAAACCTCCAGCCTGGAGAGGGAATGATGGTCATTTTACTGTGGACAAAGTCATATTTCAAGTCAACTGCTGGGCCAAGACCCAAGAGGAGAGAAGGGCAATGAGGACATCTGCTCCATTTCTAAGGGGCCATCTCAGGAAGGCACAGGTAGAAAGGCTTTTCCAAAGTATTTGCAATGCTCTGCTCATGCTGGGAAGTTTGTTTCGCCAAGGGAAGTGAGACTGCAGATCCAGTGATCTCTACAACCTGCACTTTCTTCAGCTGTGTCAGCAAGCCCAGTAAAAGCAGAGCAGGGTCAGAGCCTTGGTCAGGACTTGGCCCTCAGCATGGGGATGCCAGGGCAGAGCTGAAGGTGTCCCTAATCCAGGCCAATGTCAGCTGCCCCAAAGGAGGGGCACAGAGGAATGCCACATCACGACTCACATTTAAAGCTTTCATTAGAGACCTTCATCTAATACTGCAGTGATTAACGTGAGCTGCATCACAGAGTGACTCAGTCAGGAAGGGACAACGGGAGTCCTCTAGACAATCTCCAGACTCAGGTCATGTATCAGACCAGGCTACTCAGGTCTTTATTTTGAAATCCTCCTAAGGAGGAGATCTCATTACCTGCCTGGAGCTCAGTTTCAACATTTCACTGTCTCAACACATATTTCTTTTATTCAGTCAAAACTTTTCTTATTTCTGACTTTAACCAGTCTTATTTTCCCCACAAACACCTCAGTAAAGATCCTGTTTCTTTCTTCTCAAAACCTACATATAACTACTGGAGGGCTGGGTTTTAGGTTCACTGTTCCCTTCAGGAAGAATAAGCAAGTTCCCTCAGACTCTTCTTGTCTGTCACATCAACTTCTTGAACTAGAAGACACCCCCTTAGATGAATCCTTTTCTCTCCCATGAAGTCATAGGGCTGAGTTTTCCCAGGAGATCCCTGTCTCAGCCCTCCTCCACTACTGGTAGTTGTTCTCCCTGAACCTTTTTTCTTAGCCCAAAAGTCTGGGAGACACTGCCAGTGGAGAAGACAAAAAGAGACACTAAGTTCTTCCACCTTCTCTGTTCCCACTGCCATTGAATCACACCCTTCTCATTCGGCATCAGACCCAGTTTCCTTATTACCTATAATTTGCCATTAACACACCAGTAGAAGCTCTTCTAGTTGCCTTTGACATCATCTTCCAGTTGAGCTTTTCCCTTCTCAGCATTATCCCTGCATGACAGGACATATTTCTTTTCTGTTCATCCTTTGCCACTTTTTCATTTCATCACTTTCCCCACCTGCACATCCTTTAATCACTGGAATTCAGCCATGAGTTCCCTATTCAGTCAAGCCTCCTCCTATCCTTAGTACCACCTCATCCATTGGCTTTGCCTGCCAAAGGCTTACCTGAGCTGAAGCCGATCAGCTTTTATCTGGCCAGTTCTCCTCCACCGGCCCCAGTAACCACCTGAGTTCGACCCAAGTACTGCTGGTCTCTTGGTAAATCCTGTTCAACACAAGATCCTGTTTCTTGTATCTGCTGTGGGCTCAGAGAAACATTTCAAGATGTCCTGTTATTTAAAAAAAAAAAAAAACAACAACAAAAATAAAAGCAAAAACCAAAAAACCCCAAATAACACCCATTAAATTTAAAATATTTACTCCACAAGGTTGGAAGTTGTTATCCTTTGTGGGAAGGCACTTGCTGACCCCTCCTGTCTCACCAGCATCCTCAGCCAGCCTTGACCTTTGGACATCACTGTTACTATGAACATCTCTTCACTCCATGCCATTCTGCCACCCCATTCTCAAACAGCCACAAAACTCAGGGGAATGTCAAAGGCCAGCTGCCATTTCAGGACTGCCCACTGGTCCCTTCCAGGTACTGTTTCTTCCTTCCTCCACCTGTCAGCAGAACAAATCCTTCCCCTCAGCACCCTGCACAGGCTCCTCCCTCGTGCAGTGCCTCGGCTTCCCTGGGCAGGGAGCACAGCCTGCTGGTTAGAGAGTAGCTGTCAACCTTTTTGGCTTTTAAATAGCCCTTTTCCAACCCTTTAGGCCTTCTATAAACCTTCCTTCCAACTTAGTCAGGCAGCAGTCTCATGTTCGCTGTGTCAGCACTCACAGGTTCCAGGGTTCTGCTCCAGGCTCCTACTCCATGGGATGTCATCTGCTGAGGAGGAACCTGTGCTCATCCCACCCTGCAAAAGAGGAAATAGGAGTCCAAAGGAAGTGCAAGCACCAGCAGTAGCTGTTTTTTCTTCAAGTTTCATTTGCTGTTTCTCCCAGCATCCCTAAGAATGTTTGATATCTCCTTATTACACAGCAAAAACACAATATGGGCTTGCAAACTATATTCTGTGTAAATATAACAACTTTGGTAGGAGCACATGCCAAGCCAGGCTTAGTTATAGACACAAACATAACTCTTCAGTAGGGCTTTTAGAACTTCCAGGTAGTGCTGCTCCATTTACAGGCTCATCCAGCACTGCTTCTCCAGCTGGAGTTACCCTTGTGCACTAGAGGAGATGAGAAGAAATACCCTCCCCCTAAACAAGGGAAAGAGGGTGTCTGCGGGAAAATTCATCCTGACAGCTGCAGGTGGCCAACTGAAGGCCAGAAACCTGTAATTATTAAAGAGACATGTTCTCAAAACTGGTCCTACTGAGAAAAGCCTCATACATTGCTCAGGTTTATATCTGGGATCCAGGTACCTTTAATTCTCTTCCTCTGTGGATGAGCAGCTCAGCCCTAAGGCAGCATTTTCTACTTCTCTGCTTTCCTCCACCAGCTTTTGCAGTGGCTGCTTTGCCACAGTTGGGGCTGTATGAGAAACCAGAAAGGCACAGTAAAGTCCTAATACCTGAGTTTAATACCTAAACTGAGGAGCACAGGCTCAGCTCTCTACACCTCTGCTCTGGGAAGGGCTGTGCAGCTTTGGAGTATCCGGAGTCTCTCCTTGCAAGCTTGAACACCTTCCAAGGTGTTTGAAGGATACAAATCAACTCTTAATACATATTTTTTATAATACTGGAACTGTCCATATTGTAAGAAGAGAAATTATTTGTAATGCTACTATGTACATTTTGAAGCCTGTTTCCACTTGCCAAGTCCTTGCAATTTTCCATGACAGAGTCTGTCCACTGAGAGAAAACTTTTCTCAACAATTTTAATTTAAGACTTTATAATTATTTGAAGAGCCCATTGGATGTTGGGGGTTTTTTTTCATAAAATGATGAAAACAATCTCCTTCCCTCTCACCCTACTAATCAGAAACTGTAAATAAGTGATCTTTAACGGCAATATAATTTCTTTCCCTGCAGAACAAGGCTGATTAATGCCACTCTGTGGGAGATTTGAATGGTGTGAGAAATCCCATTAGTCATTTAATTTCAGCCAAACTAGTGCCAAACACAGGCACTGAGATTCCTGTCAAGGGATGTAGATTTTTTTTGGACTTGACCATAGCTAATTAATGGTGGTATCGTCTGGGCCTCTCTAACTGGGGAGGGAGAAGGGAAAGAGCAGAGAGAAATAGAGAGGCAAGGATGCTCAGCAAGTCAGAATCAGGTTTAGAAAACTTTCCATTTTGGTACCTGGACCTCAGGGGTCTGTACTTGCCTCTTCCTTTGGGAGGACAAGTTGGCAGGGAGGGTTGTTACTGTATAAACTCCACAGACAGCCTCCCAGAGCTCAAGACCTGTTTGGACAACACTCACAGGGACATGGTGGGATTGTTGGGGATGGTCCTGTGCAGGGTCAGGAGTTGGACTCGATGGTCCTGGTGGGTCCTTTCCAACTTGGGATATTCTGTGACAAAAATCTGTGTTTCCTGCAGAATACACTAGAACTTTAGTGGTCTCCTTTGGCTTTGGTGAACCTTATTTAAAAACAATTTCAGATACACAAAGCACAGAGGAAAGACTGAGTGTCCAGCCAGCAGCTCTCTCATTCCCTTCAGCAGAGCCTTTGCAGCATTAATGGATGTTCTATACCAGGACAGAGCCCCTAACACCACTTGCAGGTAAGAAATTAATTGCTTGGCTGTTGGCTGTCTACATGTTGTTATAGGAATGTTTTTACACTTGAAGCTCCCTGAAGGCCTCTATAAGTATTCTGCTCATAAATACAATTATAGCAGAGCTCTTGCTAGAAACAGCCATCTATTATGGGATATTGCAGCCTCATCACCATACCAAAGTCACTGCAAAATCCAATAGATCAAAGGCAAAGAGTTATCACCTGAGCATTCACCCTGGTGGGAAATTCAGCTCCTGAATACTGAAGATGCAGGCATTTCTTCAAGGCTTTCCTTGAGGATTTTGCAGGTGGGACTTCCTTTTCTGGGCCTCTCTGTACAGATGAGGAAAGCAGAGGCCCTTATTTCTTGCAACCTGACTGGAAGTACCATCATCATGGGAACAAAAATTGATTCCTGGAGGAATAGTAGGCTGATTAGGTGGATCTCTTACTGTTAATAAAGCAGGCAAACATTGGCAAAGAGAGGGTCAGCTCAGCTCTTCTGGAGGCTTCTTTAATACCCCAGAGTGTTAAATAGATTGATCCTGTAATAACCTTCCTACAATAACCCACCATGACAAAATGCACTCAGGTACTCCCTGTCACCCTCTCCTGCTCTGAAGAGAAACTAAGTCTGCTGCATTCTGCAGACCTCCCTGGAAACCAGTAGCTACAAATGAAGGGATGTCTGTAGACAGCACAGTCATCACCAGCTGCCAGTCAGGGGCAAAACAAGGCACAGAAGCTACTTTGGGAAAGTTCCAGCCCTGCTGGGATCTGGCCAGGGACCTGACTGACTATATCAAAGAGATCTGTGTCCTCCTGTGAAGATCTTTGCCCCAGCTCTGCCCTGGAGAGGAGGACTGGAAAGCCATGAGCAGCTCGGTTTGACCAAGAGCCTGAGGGTTAAAGCTGTCTGGGTGTGACAATCTGTGCCAGGGTCATTGCAGAGACAGATCCAAGCACCCAGCCTTGGTGAGTACAACCAATACAGATCAGAGAGTCACAGGATGGGATGAGGGGATGAGTTGGGAGGGACCTTAAAGATCATCCAGTTCCACCCCCTGCCATGGGCAGGGACACCTTACAGTAGACCTGGCTGCTCCAAGCCCCATCCAACCTGGCCTTGGACACTTCCAGGGATGGGGCAGCGACAGCTTCTCTGCCCAGCCTGTGCCAGGGCCTGCCAACCCTCTCAGGGAAGAATTTCTTCCTAACATCTAAACTAACCCTGCCCTCTGTAAATTTAAACCCATTGTCCCGTGTCCTGTTACCATCTGTTTGTATGAAAAGTCCTTCTCCTTTTTACAAGCCCCATAAAGGTACTCTAAGGCTGCAACAAGGTCTCCCTGAGATCTCCCTGATGTCTGTCTCCCTCCCTGCTCCTCAATTCACCTCTGTTCCCTGAAAATGTTCTGTTCTCAGCAAAACTTAACTGTTCAAGAGCAGCCAAACCTCAGTTAAGACACAGTTTCCTCTGTGGACCAGATCCAGGGCTCTGCAGCTTGATTCCTACTGACCCAGAGCTTAGGCACAGTTTAATGCTGGCACCTCCCTGGCACAGGGGACAAACCCCACCCTCTGAGGTGTCTGCTCAGCCTCAAGTCCACTTCTCCCTGGGGTTGCTTTGCTTCTAGGATAGGCTGTAGTTAAAGAGATTAAAGCAAACACAGTCTTCCTCACTGTTTGCTACAGCTCACTAGATAACTATTAGAAAACAGCTCATTAGAATTTATAAAACCATTGCTGGTTTTTGGAAGATTTGTTCATATAGAGCAAAATGAGAAGTTAGAGGACAATGAGGAACCATGTAACTCCCAGGTAACAATGGTTTCTTGTCATCATCCACTAGTCCCAAACTGGAAACTTTTCCAGCCTTGTCCTAAAGAGCACTGGATTGAAAACCACCTCAGAAAGAAAAGATTGCACATTTCATGTTCTGCATGTCTGCTTGAGCACCTTGGGCTCTAGAGATGCTGTAGGGAGAATGTCAGATACAAGCTGCATAGACCAGCCTGGTGAGGGGATTAATCAACCTGCCCATGACTGGCAGTAATAATTCTGCAGCTACTGGAACCTGAGTAATGCATGTGTTGTGGTTACCTTTGGTCCCCACAGTGACCACAGCCAAGGCTGAGCCCCATCACTCTGCCTATATTGACCAAGAAGCGTGTTTGTGCCCCTTTTCCTCTGTTCCCACCATCCTCTCCATGTCCTGCTGTGCACAGGAGGCAGTTTGAGCCTATTGCAAACAAAACAGTAACCGAACTTTCATACTTTCATACATACCCTTCTCCAGTAAAAGATAATGCTGAGTTTGGACACAGCAGAACTCCCAGAAACTGAGGTTTTGTCAGGCTATTTGTTGCAGGGGTGGGTTGGTAGTACTAACACAGGTGCCAGGTCCCTGAGGTTTCTCCTGGCCTGGCCATGCTGAGACCACTATGTGGTGGAACACTAATGAACCTCATCCAGCACTCCAGAGACATGTTCTCAGCTGGCCCCTGCTGTACAGGCTAGGTGTCCTTCAGGTGAGGCCTGTCCTTCTAACACAGAGACTGAGAGGGGACTTGGTCACAGGTGCCCAAACCATCCCCACCCTCCGAGCTGGCACTAGCACATCAGCAGTGGACCTTATTTTGACAAGGGCCTACAGGGTGCTCAGTAATCTCTTTAATATTCTCCCAGGGAAGAGCAGTTTGCCAGACAGGGAAAACTCTGGTGCTGTTTGATCTGCTGCCATATAATCACAGAATCACAGAATCATAGAATATCCTGAGTTGGAAGGTCCCCACAAGGATCATCAAGTCCAGCTCCTGACCCTGCACAGGCCCATCCCCAAGAGTCACTCCTTGTGCCCCAGAGCATCATCCAAACACTCCAAGGCAGTCTTGGGGCTGTGCCCACTGCCCTGACGATCCTGTTCAGTGCCTGACCACCCTCTGGGGGAAAAACCTTTCCCTGATATCCAGCCTAACCTTGCCCTGACACAGCTCCATGGTTCCCTGGGTCCTGTCACTGAGGGCAGAGATCGGTGCTGGCCTTCAGAAGGAGCTGCAGGCCCTGGTGAGGTCTCCTCTTTTTCTGGGCATATCTGGCAGATGTGTGTCTGGAGTTCCAGTCCCTGAGAACAGTCCCCACAGCCAGTTCTGACCATACTACCTGAACCAATTCAGATTGCACAGGCAGTGCAGGATTAATTTCCTGGAAGAAGCAGTCTGGTGCCAGTGTACCCCCAAAAACCACAGAGCACACTGGGATCCCCCCCCAGCAACCACTGTCACACTGGTGGTCACTGCTGGCAGGGGTGTCCTGCTCCTCTCCAGGGATAACGTAATGGCTCATGGCATCTGATGGCTTCTGCTCTTCCCCACACATCGGATGTTGTTCTCCCTCTTCGTGGTTTCATCTTGTGGTTTGCAACTTCCTCAGAACCACTTAATTGATTTATAACCCAATAATCTATCCCTTCGTTAGCCGCAGTGTACAGTCATTTATCATTCCCTGCACAGTAGCTGATTCCAAGCCCATTAGTACATGACCTGAAATAGTTATGGGCCTGGAGAACGAAACAATGCAACCTGGCTGAAGGGCATTGGCTCTGAGGATACACCAGGGTTTGTGCCATCAGTCCTACACACCAGGCACAACCAAAGTCTACAGGCAGCACTTTTGCAAGGCCTGTGTTCCAAGCACGTGGAGCTCAGCTGCAACAAGGGGTCAGGGCATGGGGAATTGCTTTTCAGAGCTTTCTCCCCAAAGCCAGTTATTGCAGTCCTTAAAAAGGGCAGATTGCTCAGACTCCAAGTACATCAAGAGGGTCTAGTTGCCATCATTTGGGCATCCATCCATTATTTTCACTGAGCAACTGATACTTGAAACACAGTCATAGAACCATAAAACCAAAGAACATCCTGAGTTGAAAGGAACACACATGGATCATTTAGTCCAACTCTTGGCTCTGCACAGTCCTTCTAGGTAGGCAGCAAAAATCAGCCACATCTGATAAATAAAGTCCCAAAAATCTTTCCAAAACCCTACTGAAGGGTTCAGGGGTCATTATGGTTGCAGGGAATGTCACTGAGTCTTGCAGAGCTGTGACCTGTCCCAAGGTCTTGCAGGATTTGGAAGTCAGCCTTGAGCCACAGGGAGCTGTAGGGGCACAAGTTCAGAGCCAGGACCAGGAATCCTGAGCTGTAAGGGATGTGGGGTCAAGTGGGGCTGTTTTTCAGGGACAGGCAAACCAAGGGTGACAATGTGGCAGTCTCAAAGTACCCAAGCAAGAGGAGCAGATGCAGTGATGGTAACCAGGGCCAACAGCCCAGAGAGCTCGACAAGTCCATGGTGATAAGGGATGTCCAAAGGCAAGTCAGCAAGTACAGGGGAAGACAAAGCAACCTATAACCCAGCTCAAACAAAGGCCAAAGACTCACCTTTGAGCT
Organism: Anabacerthia variegaticeps; assembly: GCA_035583185.1. Classification (NCBI taxonomy): domain Eukaryota; kingdom Metazoa; phylum Chordata; class Aves; order Passeriformes; family Furnariidae; genus Anabacerthia; species Anabacerthia variegaticeps. The sequence continues at coordinate 546,436 of JAWWEW010000036.1, read as the reverse complement.
TAATGTACCTTGTGATCCAAGCTCTAAAGGAAGTGGGTCAGACCAATTACAGGCTGTAGTTGTTCCAGGCTGGGCTGGAAAGAGCAGACATGGCTCCTGGATATGCTGGAGCTCCCGGGATGCAGAGTCCTCAAGCTTGGCCTCCACACCTGCAGCCTACTCAGCCTGCCCTCATGGCTGAGCCACAGGTATTAGCCCAGCTCTGTGTTCATTCATTATTCTGTCCTTCCTTCCTTGCAGGAGGAGACAGAGAGCCTTTCATGATGAATACTGTGGCTGTTAAACATAATTTACTACAGCTAAAAATGCAAGCGCTGACTCTTCCATCCCTGATGAGGTGTAAACTGGAGTCACTTCAGTGCAGTCTGCAGTGATACACACAGAGAAAGAGAGGAGACTAGAGCCCAAGTAAACCCTTCTGACACCTGATCACCTATGTCATCATGAAAAGGTGCAGAGCTACATCCCGAAGCACAAGCCCAGCAGTCCTGTGTCTGCATCTCACGCTCTCCAGGCTCAGAGCAGACTAACCTGGGCAGTGCTGGGATGGGACTCGCACCACTGGCACACAGCTGCTCATGCTGGCAGAGCAGGATCTCACTGGGCTTTAACAGAACCTGGCTTTGCTGGCAGAAGACAGATCCACCTAACAACAGCCACAGAGAGCTTCCAGCACAATGGAGGTGTTCAGCATCCTCCAGCCACACCAGTGATTCCTGAAAAGCTCCTCTGCCATTGCCACTCTCTGGCTCCCACAGCGTGTTATCACAGAGTTCTCACCTTCATAACTCGAGATATGGAAGTCACTAATGCCAAGGCTGTAAGAGCAGAAAGGAAGGAACTGACTCCCATCTCCTGCTGGTTTGTCTGGAGCACAGCCCAGCCACCACTGGAGCAGTGGGGATGCCCTGGAGAGGATAAGGTCTTGCTAGCCTCTGAGGAAGATCCTATCCCACACTGTCCCTCTGGGACACCACTGAGGAACCACCACATCACTCAGGAAAGAACCATGTGAATGGGTTGAAGCTGATTTCTGCTCCTGGAGGCAGAAATTCACTGAGGTCGTTTACAGGAGTAATGAGATGATCTCCTCTATCCATAGTGTACGAAGCTCAGTCTGGATCCAGGGATCCCGGTGATCTTCCTAAGAAATGAGCAGTGCTTCAGAAGAGGTCTGAGAGAGGGACGGAGGACAGGCGAGAGAGAAGGGACAGCTCAGGTGGAGTGCTGTGTTAGCCATGCTAGAATAAAACAAAACCAGCTCAGAGTAGTCTTGGTATCAAGGTTCAATTCAAATTCTCCTAGTTTTATTTCTGGACTGTTTTGGGGAGTCAGGATCCCTGAAGACGCCACCCTGCATAGTACACTCTCATGTAAGTGAAAATAGTCTTCCCTCCTGTCAATTCTTTGGCTAACAGAGAAGAGAATGAGGCTGGGTCTGCCACAGGGAGCCTTTCTCCAGCTCAGCCCCAGCCCAAAACAGCTCCATGAGGGTTTGTGAGCTGGGCAGCAAATACTTCCCCACTCAGGATCCCAGAACCTTTCGTGTAGTCCAGGTTCCCTGTTTGGATTCACTGCCTCCACAGGCACACAGAATTCCTCAACCCTCTGCAGGCAAAACCATCAAGCAAATAAATACCAATGTAGAATGAGTTCTGCCAAGTCCCATGTGTGCTCCTCCTGGCCCTGTTGAGATGCTCAACCTTCTTGCTTGGAGTCATGCCATGCGACACAGTCCTCCAGTGGAGTCCTGGGCAGAGCCCACAGGAAGGACTGTGGCTTTGCCAGCCCCTCCCTGAGTGGGCAGGAAGAGCTGAGGGAGGATGCAAGCTTCCAGAAACTGAGATTTCAGACAGTTCATGGAACAACCTGCAGAGGACAAGGGTGGGAGCCAAGAAGGGCAGGAAATTCCTTCAGCTGCAGCACAGTAGAGGTAAGCAGCTCCCTTCAGACACGACAGCAGCCCCTCCTCCATCCAGCCAGTTTTTTCTGCATCCCCAAGGCATTCACACTGTCCCAGAGATGGTGACTGACATAACAGAGTGCTGCTGAATCTGGTACAGAGGAAGAACCCTCATCGTGTCTGAGAGTTATTCATGAACAGCCAGGGAAAACCAAGAATATTGTAAAAGAGCCACACCAAGGGGAGTGAGACTGACACAGGCAGAGTGTAACCCAACCACAAGGTCTTGAGGGGAAGCCATATGAGGAACAGCTGAGGTAATTTGGTTTGTTCGGCTGGAGAAGAGCAGACCGAGGTCAAACCTCATCAGGGTCTGCAGCTTCTCGCAAGGGCAGCTCCAATCTCTCTTCTCTGTAATGAGTGACAGAACTCAAGGAAATGGCTGGAGTTGTGTCAGGGGAAGTTTAGACTGGATATCAGGAAAAGATTTTCTTCCCCCAGAGGGTGGTCGGGCACTGAACAGGCTCCCCAGGTGTTGTATACAGATAACACACACAAAAGGTAATAAGTATTCCTCCATCATCCAACACCAGGTCTCTGTTAAAAAACATCCTGTTATAACGAACTGTGTCAGCAAAGCCCTACCAAAAAACATCCTGCTTCTGAAGATTCTCAGAAAACCAAAACTTCCCAGTCCTACAAACAAACATCCTGCCAGAAAATCCTTTCATTGTGTAGGATATCTTATCGTTTTGAACATCTGAACAAGGCTACATGTCAAGAAACCACACACACCCCTCTTTTGAATGCTATAAAAACTGAAGACAAATTTTGGGGAGTCAGGAGCAAGGAAGGGAGAAAAGAGACCGGCTACTTCAGTTGGGAATTGCTCCCCAACCTCTCCTCGCCTCTTCTCTTCACCACATGCTTCCTGACTGCCAGTGGAGACCGAGACTGTGCCAGCCTGGCAAGGACCGAGACGTGAGGCTGCCTTATCCCTCTGACTTTTCATATTCCTGAGGGCCAAGAAAGCCAAGAAGGCCCAGCTCTTCGCAGATCGCTGCAGCATCCCAGCAGCCTGGCTCAGCTGGGACAGCAGAGCCCAAGCACCCTGGCTGCACTCCAGAGAACAAGGACCCACTGCTGCTAAGAGATAACATCGGAGAAAACAACAGAGACAGAAAAAAAAGCCGCAAAACCGGCTCTTTCCCCCCTCCCCACGCATACACTGATATTCTGGCAAAAAGGTTAGTTTGTGGTGGTATTCTTTCTCTCTGCTTCTAAAAATTAATCTTGGCATTTTTCCAATCTTTCTGTCTTCTCTCTCTGCATCTCTTAGCAATTAATTAATAAAAAATCAGTTTTTGAAATAAATGGATAACTTGGTTTAATTTTTTTTGGAAAATATTCGAATCTGAAGTTCTTTCTGCAATATTTAAGCAGATTGTAACACCAGGGCAGTGGGCACAGCCCCAAGGCTGCCAGAGCTCCAGGAGTGTTTGGACAACACTCTCAGGCACATAGTGGGAATGTTGGGGTGTCTGTGCAGGGCCAGGAGTTGAAGTCGATGATCCTTGGAGGTCCTTTCCAGCTCAAGATATTCTGTGATTCTAAGGTATAGTCTCCCTGCTTTGTTCTCTGGGCATAGAGAGACCACAAGGCACCTGAAGCTGAGACCTTTGAGGTTCTCCAGGAGATGTCTCTACAGGTACCCCCTCCGGATGTTCAATCTTTCAATGCAGTTCTTGTCCTTCAGACCCACTCTGCCTTCAGGGGTTGCACGGCTCATGACAAAGCCATCACCTCAAAACTGACCCCATCAGAAACAAGCTAAAGTCCTTTTCAGGATATTTTAGGAATGGGTCAGTATGGGGGAATTTGATCAATTCAATCCCTAATGCTGAGCCTCAGACCTCCTCTGTGGGAAATGCCGGGGGAAGTCACGGACCATCGCATCTGCAAAGACCTCCTCACCCTGGGAGGGCTGTGGCACATGTGTCTCCGTGCAGCCATCCCCCCTCCCACTGGTGACAAACATTTGGATTATGTGCAGGTTGAATCCTAGACACACAGCTGATTTCTTGCAGAGATTTTTTGAACTTTGATCACAAGTTTCAGCACCAGCCATCAAGGCTGGGCAGCCCTGCTTTTTCTGGAACAGTCATGTTCCACACTGCTGATAACTGGTGAATAACTGGATCAGAACTGGCAACATGGAGGCATAGAATCATGGAATTGTTAAAGTTGGAAAAGCCCTCTAAGACCATCAAGTCCAACCACTAAGCCAGCACTGTCAACTAAGCCATGTTCCCAAGCAGCACATCCACTCAGCGTGTGAACACCTCCAGGGATGGGGATTCCACTGCTTCCCAGGGTGGCCCCTTCCAATGCTTGACCAGCCTTTCAGTGAAGAAATTTTCCCTGATATCCAGCCTGTCCCTCCCCTGTCCCAGCCTGAGCCCGTTCCCTCTCCTCCTGTCCCTGTTCCCTGGGAGCAGAGCCCGACTCCCCCCGGCTCCCCTCTCCTGTCAGGGACTTGCAGAGCCAGAAGGTCCCCCCTGA
>JAWWEW010000036.1:515328-541871 GCA_035583185.1 Anabacerthia variegaticeps | reverse complement strand
TCCCTGGGAGCAGAGCCCGACTCCCCCCGGCTCCCCTCTCCTGTCAGGGACTTGCAGAGCCAGAAGGTCCCCCCTGAGCCTCCTTTTCTCCAGACTGAGGCCCCCCAGCTCCCTCAGCCCCTCCTGCTGCTCCAGCCCCTTCCCCAGCTCTGTTGCCTTCTCTGGACACACTCCAGCCCCTCAATGTCATGAGGGGCCCAAAACTGACCCCAGGATTCGAGGTGTAGCCTCCAAATCATATTGCAAATTGCTTCACTGCCCAAGCTATGACCATGTCTGTGTCAACCAGGGCTCCAACACCTCCCTGCTGCAGCTGCCACCCGGCACATGAGTCAGATCAGATCAGATCAGATCACAGTCTGAGTTGCAAGGGATCTACAATGATCACTGACACAGCCCTTCAGCACCCCAGAAATACTCCGTTCTGTCAAGATCCCCAAACTGCTTCCAGGCGTGGAGAGGTAATTGCACACAAAGTGCTGGGGCAAGACACATTGGCTGGTGGATCACAGATAGATTTCATTTGGCTCTGCACTCACAGCCATTACCAGCTGTCCTGGGGAATTTGCAGATCCCCTCCCCTGCCACCTCTGCCCACCTTCCAGCACCAGCCTTTCTCCACCTCACCAGCATGGCATTCTCGCTTCACGAGCTGTAAAACTATTCAGTGTTAGAAAAGAGAACCGAACCAAACCAAAGAAACCCAGCTCTCTCCCCAAGTTGTTCTGGAGCTTTAGTTATGGGTTGTAGCAGGTGAGTGACAATTAGCCCACCTTCAGTGACACTAAAGACAATGCAAATTAACACTTTATTGATTGTTAAAACCAACTCCTACTGCCCACAACAGAGCAGCATAATGTAATTCTGTGTGATCCCAAAGATTCTCGTACCTTGGGGTCCTCCTTCACTCTCTCTCCTGGCTGGGTTATCTCTGACCAGTGGAGCTCAGCCAGGCATCTGAGGGACCTTCCTGCAGCACAGGAACTGCGTGGGTGACTCTTGTGGAACCTCTCTTGTGTCCACCGGATCTTTGTCAGACATAATTTCTGCTTTCCTACAAAGCAGAAGTGGTAGTGTCATTTCAGAGAGAAAATACTGTTTCCTTCAGGTGTGTTGGGTCAGAGCCAACCAACTCGTTCCTGGAGAAGGCACGGTGGTGCAAAGACAAGGTGTGCTTGAAGCTGACAGGTTGTCTACTGAGTCCCTCAGTGCCAAACCCACCCAGGGCAGGGAGATGGAAGACACTAAACCCCTTTTGGAAAATGGTACTGCAAAAGTAGAAGTGGAGCTGAAAGCCTGGGAAACAACAGGCAACCACAGTGTGGAGAAGCTCTAATGAACAGAGCAGTGTCACATCTGACCCAGACACCAGCTGCCACACCACGTCCTGCAAACAGCCTGGTTTACAAGGACCAGAGCAAAACTGGTCACTGACAGGCACCCCTTGGCCAGGGCACAACTCAGGGCTGCACCTTTCCTGTCTCCCTGAGCTGAGTGAGGCTGCTGTCCAGGCAGAGCACTCTGTTCTGAGGAAGATATTCTTCCACATAACTACATTCTTCCTGGCTCTGCTTAGAAGTTTGGAAACAAAGCCTCAGGTACAGACTGAGGACGAGGGATGGGTGACCAGCCCATCAGGACCAAGAGCTGTCATGGTGCAACCTCAGATCAGGTGGCAAATCTGCACCAAGAAAAATCTTGGAATGTGCAAGACTAAACAGCCAGACATCAACCTCTTCATGGGCAGGGCAGGAGAGACCAAAACCTGCAGCTGCTGCTCCCAGTGCTCACTGCCTGCACTGCCCGTACAGCTGAGACCTTGCTGGGATGGACTGGGCAGCAGGACTGTCTGGGCTTTGGTGGCAGCTGAGAGCTCAAGTATTGTATCTTAGCACCTCAAAATTGGCTACATGACACCCAGCTCTGCCAAACTCTTCTGTAGGCACCAGATCTTTTAATTAGCAGCTTCTCCTAGTTAATTACTTTTGGGAAAAGCTCCAGGCTCTGAATGAAAGCAGAATTTTCATGGGAGAATGAGTCAACTCTCCTTCCCAGCAACCACAGTAGCAGCAGAGCTTAGGGCACATTGCCTCTGTGGGACCCAAAGCACTCAGCAGAGGGCAGGGGCTGAAAGTCACCTCCATCCTGGGGAAGGAAAACTGAGGCCCACAGACCTGCTGTGTCTGTCTTGCTCAACAAGGTTGTAGTGGCTGTGATCACTGGAGCAGCCTCATGCCACACATGTAGAGCATCCCTATCACATTCACAAAGATGTGCCTGGTGCCGAGATGCTATGTGAGGCAAAAGATTTCCTGGCACTCATGGACACACATAGAATCACGTAATCACAGAACAGCTGGGGTTGAAAAGGACATCAAAGACCATCCTGTTACACCCCCTGCCATGGGCAGGGGCACCTTCCACTTGCCCAGGTTGCTCCAAGCCTCATCCAACCTGGCCTTGAACACTTCTAGGGATGGGGTAGCCACAGCTTCGCTGCCCAGCCTGGGCCAGGGTCTCCTCACATTCACAGGGAAGAATTTCACAATATCCCATCTAAATCTACCCTTCTCCAACTTAAGGCCATTCCTCCTCGTCCAATCCCTCCAGGCCCAAGTGCAAAGTCTCTCTCCAGCCTTCCTGTAGGTCCCAGCTGGGCTCTGATGCAAGATCCAAATCAGAACAAAGCAAATCAGCAAAGACGAGAGATAGGAAGAGTGACAAACTAAGCAGACAAGCTCAAACACTCAGTAGATAAATGCAACATCAAAGATCAGAGATCTGAAGGCTGATGGGCCTTTGAGAGGACAACTCAAACATCACCTTACCCATGATCAACCAGAACTGTGGAACTGATAAGAAAGGGGGAACAAGGTTACCGTGGATCACACTGGAAAGAAAATATTAATATCAAATGGTTGAAAAGACTTGCAGGAATGTGCAAAACTTATGGGATCTTTAGGGGGACCCCCAAACTTGGAGAAAGAATCATAGAATCATTAAGGTTAGAAAATACCTGCAAAATCATCAAGTCCAACCTTTGACCAAATCCCACCAGGCCCACTAAAGCATACTGTGAAGTGGTATATCCACTCATTCTTGACCACTTCTAGGGATGGTGCCCCCACCACTAACCTGGCCATCCTGTGCCACTGCCTGACCACTCTTCCAGTAAAGAAATTTTTTCTATTACCCAACAGTCCTCGAAGGGAGGGAACAAAATAGATCTGAAAGGAACAAGTGTGGAAAAAATAGAGGGAGGGTGGGGGGGAAAGGGGACAAGCTGCTGGTCAGTAGGTTTCCCTGACCAAGCCCTGCACCTGCATGAGTGTGATCTCTGCTCTGTGTGTGCAAAACTTCAGATAAGACCAGCAAACATCAGGCCAGAGAAGCTGGCAAGTGGGATGGGAGGTCTGAGTGTCCAGAAGGCAGAGAGAGGCTGCAGGTCTGAGGGACAAGTTGGCTGTCCATGTACAGAGCGTGAGATACTTGCCCAGCCCTGCTGCTGGCTGGGCTGGGACACAGGAACAGAGCAGCCTGGCTCAGGCAGATGGGGTCTGGAAGAATTCCTTGGGCTCCAAAGCCTCCCCAGATTCAGGTTCCTTCATGATGTCTGCAGCAGTTTGCATCAAGGGTCAAGGCCAGGTTGGACCGGGCTTGGAGCAATCTGGTCCAGTGGAAGGTGTCCCTGCCCATGGCATGAGGTGGAATGTGATGGACTGTAAGGTCCCTCCCAACCCAAACCATTCAATGATTCAATTACTCTTTCTGGTCACAGCCACACTCCTCTTGTACATCCTAACCCACGGGCAGTGATGACCCCCACTTTTCCTGGCAGCTAACCCCATGCTTGGCTGCTTTAATACAGGGTGAAACCCTGGAGTATGTGAGAGTGGGGAGGTCTGGTGGGGCCTCTGCACTCAGCCTCACGGAGGTCAGTCACTGCCTCTATTCCATGGCTCGGCCTGGATCCCTTTCTCGTTCCCAGTACATGGGGTATATGCAGAGCCTTTCTTTTGGTTTGTAGATGGCTGCACATCCAAGTAGTTACAGATCAGGGCTTGGCCTGTGAGTAGTTTAACACGATTTTCCGGGAACACAAGACATATGTGTCCCCAGTTTCATGGGCTATTTCATGCCTAATAGAAATTGCCTCCCCACAGGTGACACCTCATGGGTACCTGACAGTTGTGTGTTGGAGGGACAAGTTATAAGGTGCTGTGAATATGCAGGCACCCACTACAAGCAGCAGATCACCCCAATATTTGTTCAGCAATGACTGAAAGTCACTCAGGGAGCCACAGGGACGGAGCAGCACCTGCCTCTCCAGGTCCCTGCATGCCTGGTGCCAACAGGTCACAGTCATCATGATTTCCTGCTTCTGCCAAGCCCCTGCATGAAGCAGTTCAGCAATATTGAATTCTTCTTGGAAGTTATCCTCAAACTGCCTTAATCATCTGCTGTGTTAATTGCCCTGTGAATTGAACGGCCCCTCTCTAAGATCTTGTTCATTAATGAGCACAAGTTTGTAGATGTTGTTTATATTCATATAATCAGAAAGCCATCAGGAGGTTTGTGGCTGAATGCTTACAAGGCTCTGGAATAGCAAGGGCCCGATTCGAGTGATTCTACACTCTCCTATGCCCATTCCTGCCTGTGGACTCAGGCAGAATCATGGAATCACAGGATCATTAATTATGACCTAATTTGACCTTAAGGTCAGAAAAGACCTCAAAGATCATCAAGTCCAACCTTTGATGAAATACCCCCAGGCCCACTAAACCATAATGCAAAGTGCCACATCTGCTCAATGTTTGAACTGTTTGAGGTATGGAGACACGCTGGGCAGCTGTGCCCGGGTTTGACCAGTCTTTCAGTGAAAAATTTTTCCTGATGTCCAGCCTGAACTTCCCCTGGTACAATGTGAGGCTGTTTCTCCTTGTCCTGTCACTTGTTCCCCAGGAGCAGAGCCCGACCCCCATCTGGCTCCACCCTCTGTCAGGTCATCAGTGGTGTAGGATGACCTTGGTTGTGTCTACAGGTGAATATCCCAGCACCCATTCTTCCCATAGCTGTGTTTCCATGTTCCCACATTCCATTGCCGGAGCTGTAGCTGTTGTGGAGGATTTCCAGGTCTGTAGATCTGTCTGTGTTTTGCTGGACAAAGACCCCACCACCTTTACAGGGCTAAAATCCAAGTCAGCACTCATCTCCTGTGAGATAATCAAGCTTGTTTAGTTTATGCAAAAATCTCAAGAAGTGAAATGCAGATGTGGGGAAAATTGTGGGAAAGCATGCAGTGCATAGGCTTGGACTGGGAGATGTGCATTTTGGAAGAGTAAGGAAGAAAAAGGAGCATTGGAACAGGGGGTGCAAGCTGTTACCTCTTCTGGAATAACCCTCACTCTGTGAGATGCCCATAGTCAAAAAAAGAAGGACTTTGAGGATTTTTTGGTGGTCTTGATCCCCCTCTTTTGGTCTTGCCCACTCCTTGACCCCACTTCTGTGCTTTCACTGTGTGTTGCATGGTCACCAAGGACCTGAAGAGGAAAATTGTCTCCAGAAAGCTCCTGCCCCACCTTAGTAGAGCCCCTTTTCAGGCACCTCCTGTTCTGCCTTGCCCACTTGAGTGACCATCAGTGTTTGAGGCACAACAAAGCTTTAACTCCTCTCTGCCCAGGCTCCTACACACAGCCATCTGGTTTTACATCACCTATCTGGGGCAAGACCCAACAGATTCGCTGATTTGCTTCCCTAGGTGAATATCTCCACGCCAGATATTACCAACGTTCTGCTCTCCTACTGTTGGTGGACAAGACTTGCAGGACTGCGCTGCTCACTGTGCCTGTAGGCCTTTGCAATTAGTGCAAATTGATAGGCAGAGCAGCCAATGCACATATTCCTCATCTCCTTCATCCCTGCCACACATCGGAAGCCTGAAATTTGGGCAGGGATGTTTCTCGCATCATAAATGCACATTAACAGAAAGTGCAAATAGCTATCTAATAAACAGAGGCAGATCAGCTCAGGGATGCAATGAGATCTGGCATAAGGAACACAAATAATCACCCTGGAGTAGAATGAGCATCACTAACTGTGCACCACGTCCGCATGTAGGGCCAGTTGGGGACCCTGCCTGGTCTTGCTGCTTTACAGTCAGGCACAGATAGAAAGGGACAGGCATTTTAAAAATTATTTCCTGGCAAACTTCCACTAAACAGACCCTCATATTGCTGTAGAAGGTCCTTGGGATCCCTATTAGCAATCCCACACTCAGCTCACAGAGCTCCCTCTCCCATCAAGGTGCAAAACTGGAAAGGCTGACAGTTGGAATGGTTGTGGAGGTCTTTTCCAAACCTAATGATTCTGTGATTCTGAGGTTGTTGCTTTCATAGCTACAGAACAAGTTGGGGACAAGGCGTTCAATAACAATCTTGAGAGATGCTATCAGACACCCCAACTGTGGAATGCAAAATCACCTGCTTTGAAAGAGAGGCTGGACCTTTAAAACTCCTGAAACCATCCCCAGAGGGCAAAGCTTGCTTTTAAAAGGATGAAAAATATTTAGCTTTCTCTCTTTGTGGATTCCTTGCTCCTGTGAGTAATACAATCTTTCTGCCAGCTCTCCCACATCAAAGGGCAATAAGGTGAGCTCATTCCAGCTGAAAAACCTCTCAGAGCAGCAATGTCCAAACGTGCAGCACCTTTACTCCAGTCAATCTGCAGTCTTGAGCAAACAATGGAAAAGGCTGTGCCATGGAACAGGTAGAGGATCCACAACACTTGTCTCACCAATGTCTGATATCGTAGGTAGGAAACAGATGAGAAGCAGCTGTCAGTCCCTCCAGATCCTTCCCATTTGTTGGGAATACTTGTTAGAAGCCAGAGGTAGAGCAAGGACCCGCATGCTCATGCTGTGGGTCCCTTTCCAAAGCTAAAGAGTCTCTTACAAGCACATCTAACCTTGCTCGAAGCACATCTGGAAGCTGGGAGGCGCCACAGCTCTTGCTGCAGCTGAAGGCAAAGGCAGAGGGCCTGTGATAAGGTTGGCAACCCCAACTTTGGCTGCAGAAAATCCCAAGTAATATTAACCACATGCAACGTGTGCGGCTTCAAACTGACTTTTCTTCATCCTGAGTGCTTTCAAAAACTGTCAAGCAGAGGAGAGCTCTGATCCTGCTCCTTTCCTCTGGAGAAGGTTAGGATGAGCATTGCCATTTCAGCAACCTAAAACCATCAGTTTGAACCTATATAGAACACAAGCAGTGCCAAGTCATGGCCCAGGCTCTGAATGGAGAAAGGTTAGATAAAAACCCATGTCAAAGGCAGCTTTTCCAGAAGAGAAAATAAAATTCTTGAATACCTCATCTCTGTTTGATTTAATTTGTTGACTTCTGAGTCTCTGAGCTTTGGGTGGTGTTGGGATAGTCAGGGCTTTGGCCCATCCTCAACCTCCAGCTCTCCAAGATATTTCTGTCAGGCTTCACAAGCCCAGACTAAAACCAGCTGTGAAAAGCAATTGGGAGAAGTGAGTCTTAAGGGTATGAAAATTCAGCTTTACCAGGAGTTTCTAAGGTTTGAGATGAAAACATATCCCAGCAAGTGGAGACCATGTGGTTGCTGACCTTTTCCTATTTCTGTGCCATTGCCCAGTGCCAGCAGAAAGCCACCCATTATTGCTCTCTACAACCTTAATGTTCTCAACCCATCAGGAGATTGGAGTAAGGTGAGTACCAGTCTCTTCTCCCACATAAGAAGTGACATGACTGAAAACAATTGCCTCAAGTTGTGTCAGATTGGTTATTAAGGAATTATGAGGTCCAGGTTGGATGTTAGGGAAAATTTCTTCAGAGAAAGTGTGGTCAGGCATTGGGACAGGCTGCCCAGGGCAGTGGTGGAGTCACCACCCCTGGAAGTGTCCAAAAGGCATTTGGATGTAGCACTTGAGGACATGGTTTAGTGGTGAACATGGTGGTGGTTCTGGATTGATGGTTGGACTCAATGATCTTAAAGGTCTTTCCCAACCCAAACAATTCTATGATTCCATGTGGAAACTGTAATGTCACCTGCACATCCACCTGTGCCCCAGCATGAATGGTGTGGTGTCTGAGCTGCTCAAGCCGAACCGATTGCATTCTTCTGTCCTTTTTGCCTTTTGCCCTGGCAATCTGAAAGAATCAAGGAGTTCCAGTGTGTGGATAGTGATGATTGGGTCTGCAGAGCCACCTTCAGCAGGGGGTGACTTGCATGGGGGAACCATACCTGAGTGGAAATGCAAACTGGTTCTGTGTTTCACATGGAAGAGCAGTGCCAACCCAGCATCAGTGTCTCCTGGCTGGGAAATGGGGTTCTGTGGTCCCTTTCCTGTGAGTGCACGATCACAGCATCTTCTCATGGCCCTGACTTAAGGAAGTGTTTGAAAACAATCATGATTTCCCCAAAACTTATAAATTTTAATTATATCAGTGGAACTTCAGAGGGCTGTGCAGGGAAGGACCCTCATCTACTGTATTTCCCATTTCTGTGTTGTAGGAATGGTTTTGCTGTCAGGTTCTTGGCACATTGAGATTTGGTCCATGCCCTGGCATGAGGACCAAATGGTGAGTCTGGATCCATCCGGCACTGGCTGTGGTACCATTGAAGGCTTCCAACTTGTATAGATCTGCAGGAAGAAGTGAAAACAATCTGCTTCCCAAACGTCATCATTTCTGAGTGCTTAATGACCAGAGAGCTCTGGAGCAGAAGTGTTCATCCCTCCTCAGTCCTCTTCTCACATCCTTGCTCCTAGGCTGCCTGATGGGGCCTGAGTCTGACAGAAACAGCCACACACTGACTCTTGCCAAGTACTTGGCTGCCTTCCTATGGCAACTAGTTCCCCCATGCAGTGTATTCACCAGGAGATGATGTGTCCCCTTTGTTCTGAACCGCCATGTTTCTAAACCATTGCCTGCAAACTATGATTTATTATGCTGCTTTTCATCTACTGTAGCAGCTGTGGGACTTGGCCGATCTTATTGAGCCTCCAGTCGTTGTGTACTTTTTGTGGACAGAAACACCTGCATGGCCACCCTAAAACTTGTTTTCTGTATGGCGGCAGCCAGACCTCTTTTAGACCAGATGGTGTATGGATCAAGACCGTTTGGGAGCAGCTTCAGGGATGCCAGGATGCTCGGCTTACCTGAAGATATTTCCCTTCTTTCCCCCACCACACCCTATAAGAAGATGCTGACTTCTTCCTCCATGGGGACAGAGAAGATCAGGGTCCAGACACCTCTTACAGGGCTGCAGCACATCTGTCATGAGCTAGTGACCATCTCTGTTGTGAGCTATCTAAAATTTTAAAATCAAACCCTTAGGTTCAGCTGAAGAATCTCACCCTAGGACTCCTGCCTCAAACAAGTTACAGTGGTTCTTGTAGAAAAAGCCACCTGACTGCTGCTTGAGTGGTGAGAAACATTCATGGCTTCCAGCACTTCTCTGCCACCTGCTACAAGTGACTTCCCTATTTCCAGTTCAAGTCTTTTCTATCTGGCTGTCACATTAAAGAGCTGCCCAAATCAGAAATGTTCTTCCTGTGATCTTGTTGCCTTCCCTGTGATAAGCTAAGCAGTGAGATCTCAATTCGTCTCAGCAAAAACACTGATCTTGCACCCCAGGATTCTTTATTCAGTGCAGCATCGTCTTCCAGGTCTTGCTCAGGAACCGTAGCTCATCTCAGCAGAAGGACATCATTAAATCAGGGCACTTCTCCAAGTGAAGGCTCGTGCTCACTGGCTACCACTTCTGGGCCACAAGAGATTAGTGAGGGAGCATTTTGAAGCCGTGGAAAAAATCTGCATCTTAAAGACATTATTTAAATTCAGTTCAGTCCAACCAGACCTAATGATGCTACCCACAATATATCTTAATTTGATGTTGGTAATAAAGTTCACTGTAGCTGGAGCACTATCATACCAATGTACTAACATACAAATGAATGTTACCCATGTCATTTAGTACTCCTGGCTGTTAAGGTGTCACTTTAGCCATATATTTAATAAATAAGTCCTTTTATGACTATAATACTGATGAGTATTCAACTAATTTCCATGTATGTTGCATTCTATATGTTGCTAGAGATTTTACCAAGGCTGTCACCAATAGCAACTGAGATAAGGAAATAATAAATTCAGCAGGTATTCAGAAAGATCTATAATGTAGGATCACTTTATAACAATACAGGAGACATTAATCACGTTGGTGACTAATGGGAGGACTTGATGTGATCAGTTTGAATCCCCTCTGACAGGAAAAGGAACCTTTTACTGCTCAGCCCCAGATCTCCTCTCAATCTGGAGTAAAACTCACCTGGAAACTTTTGCCAGGTTCACGATCCCAGCCTATTTTTATCTCTGCAGCCTGTGCAGCCTTCGCTCTGATCATGGAGCACTGCAGCAATAGGAGGGAGGGCTTCGAAGACATCTGGAGTCAGAAAAGGTGCCAGAGAGCTACATCTTCTGGTGTGTTCCAGCAACCGAGCGGAGCTGCCGCGGGAGGGTTCATTTTCCCCAGAGGAGATCCCGGGCTGGAGCTGACAGTCTGCTGATTAGAAACTACCTGTGCCGCGGGCGCCGGCTGGGCTGCGCTTCCACTCCCCTCCTGTGCTCGGCGTACTGGATTTAAATTGCTGTCCCGCTCTCGCAGGGGCTGCTGTGAGGCTTCAGGAGCTGCCCTGCAAGCCGCAGGTGATCCCCGGGAGGGGAGGGGAGGGGAGGCAGCGGGGTCAGACTCAGCCGTAAGGAGCGCTCTTTGGCTTCAAAGCACCACCCGCGTGGCCCCCGTCGGGGCTGTGTTTGGGGGGTCAGTTCCTTTGCCACGCTGGTGATTCACTACCATGTGCAGGGCACCCTCGGTGCCCCCTGGATGTGCTGCCACGTGTGTGCGAGGCAGGTGTGAGCAGTGACTGTCACCGTGATGCAGGTCAGGCTGGGCTGGCCGTGCAGCAGCTCCATATCCCGGCTCATACAGCCACCCACACCTCGGCTGGGCAACCCTGTGTGGATCATTGGTACTGCCTTCTCATGGCAATCAACCATACAAACCCTCTTCCCTGCAGCAGGGAACACAAAGCTGCTCAGCACAATTTTGGGGTGAGAACCATAATATCCTGAGCAGGAAGGGACCCCCAAGGATCATCCAGTCTAACTCCTGGCCCTGCACAGACACCCCAACATTCCCATCCTGTCCCTGAGTGTCGTCCAAACACTCCTGAAGCTCTGGCAGCCTCGGGACCATGCCCACTGCCCTGGGGAGCCTGGTCAGTGCCCGACCACCCTCTGGGGTAAGAACTTTTCCCCAATATCCAACTAAACCTCCCCTGACACAACTCCAGCCATTGCCTTAGGTCCTGTCACTGATCACAGAGAGCAGAGATTGGCGTTGTCCCTCCATTGTCCCTTGAGAGGAAGCTGCAGATCCTAACGAGGTCTGACCTCAATCTCCTCCAGGCTGAACAAACCAAGTAATACCAGCTACTCCTCAGCCATGAGAAGACAAACTGGCTGATAAGAAACAGGAATAGGAAGAGGTGGGCCCTCAGTGCCTCTGCCAGCTGTTGGCTGTGTGCAGGGGGCAATGGCCCATGTGAGAACCTTCCTCAGCTTCATGAGCAGAGTTTGGGACAGGTGCTGTGGGTGGGAAAACTGGTACATTTCTTCTGAAGGACTTCAGTCAACTCAACTTTGCATCTTCCTTCTAGGGAAGTCCCCTCCAGGTATGGATGCATATCAGACCGATCACCCCATCCTTACAAGGATGATCCCCTGGACTATGGCTCTACAGCCCACCTCCCTGTGGCAGGCACACCCAGCTGGGACCCACACTCCTGGGACCCATAGGACCTGCAGTTCAAGATCCTGCAGCGCTTCCCAGTTTCTCTGAGGAGCACCTTTGATCTGTAGGATGTCACAGGTGGCTGAGCTGGAGGAAATATGCTTAGAGTGCAAATGGGCAGAGTCTAAAAGAAGGAAATTGCTGTTATTTATTAATAAATAGAACTGGAGCCAGCCAGATGTAGAAAGCAAGTCCTATGCCCACCATGTGCCTTGTCTGAGGCACAGCACATACCTTGCCCTGCCACTGCGGTCCCTTCCTCCCTTGGCCATGGCCAGAGCATGCGGGCCTTTCTACCCCTGCCCTCCAACCTCACCCATGACTCCTTCCCTGCCTCAGCTCCAGAGACTCTCCCTCACACACAGCTCTGCCCCTCCACTCCTCCAGTTTCCCTCTACAGGAGCTTGACTGCACACACCTGAGCATCCCTGCCACTGTTCCGCACTGCCCCATGACCTGAAACTCCATGTCTCCACAAGGCAGGTCCCAAGTACCTGCAAGGGCCCTGAACCTCCATACTCTCCTGTACACACAAAGCCCTGCCAGCTGCTCCCAGCAGCACACACAGCTCCCTCCTCTGCCTCCCTGGCACCTTCTCCACAGGATGAAGGACTTCTCCTGAGTCCTCTGCAGGCAGCATCCACTGCCTCAGTGGTGGATGGGCCCATCCATGGGGCTGCCAGTGTCTCCTCCATGGATGTTCAGCAAACACCACTTGGCTAAACAGAGCCTGAACCTATGTAATGGAGGCCACCCTCCTGTTCTCATGTCCCAAGGCCAGGATGAGCTCTTTCCACTCCCACGACCAGGGACTGCACTGGTGGTGTGCCAAAGGACAGGCATGGCCAGCTCTGACAGACGTGGGCTGCTTGGAGGGGGTGATGAAGGAAGGATTGCCCAGCTCACTGTAACACAACACCCAGCCAGAGGCTGTTCTTGGTTTTGGCATGTGGAGAGCACTCATACTGCAGGCCATGACTTTCCGGAGGGCTGGAACCAACATTAGACATAATCCTGGTGCCCCAGGGCTGCTTCAAAGGGCGCCGGTGCCTGGCAGAGAGGTCTCACCCCTTACAGCTCAGGGACACTGTTGAACAAGCTCTCCCTCCCAGTTCAGGCAGGTTCTCAGGAGTGTCTGTGCAGCAGGCAGGGGTGAGGCCTGTGCACTCTGTTGTGCCCAATTATGGGGAGATTGTTCCATGGTGACTCTCTCTAATATATTCCTCGCGTGGTGCTGCATGTAAGCCACTCATTTATCTGCTCAGCTTGCAGCATACCAATGAGACCAGGGCTGGAACAGCAAGGTCAAGCCTGAGCAGAGCAGCCCTCAGTCCTGACAATGGTCCTGGCATATGCAGGATGTGGTGGAAACAGGGGCTCCTGCTGTTTTCCCTGCCCTGGAGCCATACTCATTCTTCAGCAGTATTTGGAATACTATCCAAGGAGGCTGGATAGAGTCAGGGCCAAGCTGACAGATGCACCAAGCCCCTGGCACAGGGTATGACTCCCCAGGGGTGTTTGCAGAAGCACCAGGACCCACATACCTTCAGGAAAATTATCCTTACCAGCACCTTCTGGCAGCCTGCTCAGTTTAGGCTGGCTCGCAGATCTGCCTCAGACACTGGTCTCAGAAGACACTGATTCCAGGGAAAAGGATCTCAGGGACCATCCGGGATGCAACAGTCCAGGCTGAGCCAAGCTGGTTCTCCAGGACTTTTTCTCCTGCACAGTGTTGTGGCTCCCCTGGAAATGCAGGCCTAGATGCTCTGACCTGGACTAGAAGGAGAAGATTTCACTCCCCAGGATGCTCATGAAGATACAGGAGGAAAGAGAAACTGATAGGTCAACTTCAAAAACACCCTTCGGAAGGTGGACTACCACAAAACATCTGGAACACAAGCTGTGCTCTGGGCTATTTCCCACTGTGTGGGTGTAAGGGCTGGATAAGGTTTGAGGGAGAACCACAAACCACCATCTGTGGGCAGCCTGAGATCTCCAGGCCAGGGCCAGGAGCACCACAGCTGCCCCAGGATAAAGAATGCTTCCAAGAAAAGTCGTTGAAAACTTCGTCCAAGAGGGACGGTGTGCTCAAGCTGCAGGTGGATGCAACATCCTTTTTCCACAGAAACCCCGCCTTTTGGCTATTCATGCCACATAGGGGTGAAAAGGTAAACTCCTGGATAGTTTTTCAGCACTGGAACTCTCTTGCATTTACTTTCAGCCCTGGATTGTTCCCCTGCCCAGCTCAGGCAGCTCCTCCATGACCAGTGGGCTGAGCAGCAAACACTCTCTTCACTTCAGGATCACAGGACGGGTCAGGTTGGAAGGGACCACAGTGGGTCATCTGGCCCTACCTCTCTCCTCCAGCAGGCTCAACCCAGAGCACATGGCACAGGACCATGGTCAAAGCTCCACACTCACACCTTTGCTCACACACAAATCCTGGCCACCATGCTGCCCAGGAACAAGCAACCCACCACGATCACAAGGCAGAGCTTTCTTTTGGAGGGCAGATGCCACTGCCACCACCAGATATATTATTTTATTTTCCCAGTGGGAGAAAGAGTGAATACAAAAATCTAGTAGGGCAATTTTAAAGTGTGCAAGAGCTGCATTTGTTAGTAAAATCCTGTGTTAGGGAATGTATTCCTGATTCCTGCAGGTCAAAATACATCCAAGGAGAGAGTACAGGTCCTGGGCACATGAACACACTCTGTGCAGGGTGGTTTTGTTCTTGGTGCCAACCTGCTTTTGCAGGTTCTGCTGCCTGTGTTACTGCCAGTTTTGGCAGTACAGGTCTCTAACTTACACTGAAATATTGTGGAGAGCATCACAGTTAGCAATTACTGAGTTGCAGTAAAGCTAATTGCCTCTTCTCTAAAGATTTAGCAGTTCCATGGAGCAATTCATATTAAATACCTGCAAGTGAGCAACTCAGGGTTGCATTTGGTAATTGATTTATTGAGTTGTTTCTATTAGAAACTCAGCTGTTCTCTTGCTAACTGAAAATAATTTTGAGTAATTCATTTGCTCACACTTCCTCAAATCACTCCAGTCATGCGTAGTGGGAGCAGCTGTATGTCTGTGCACTCACAGCATCTGCCACAGGTCTCTCCACTGCCCAGGTGTTCCCTCTTGCCACTGTGTCACAGCAGCTGTCCTGGTTCTGTCACCTCCCCCTTCTTGAAGGAGGGCTCCAAGAGAGCTGGGGAGGGACTATGATGAAGGGCCTGGAGGGACAGGACAAGGGGGAATGGCCTCCCACTGCAAGAGGGCAGGGTTAGATGGCATATTGGGAAGGCATTGTTCCCTGTGAGCGTGATGAGGCCCTGGCACAGGCTACCCAGAGAAGCTGTGACTGCCCCATCCCTGGAAGTTTTCAAGGCCAGGTTGGACAGGACTTGAGCAACTTGGGATAGTGGAAGGTGTCCCTGCCTATGGCAGGGGGACTGGATGGGATGAGCTGTGAAGTCCCTTCCAACCCAAACCATTCCATGATTCTGTGATTCCATGAGTCATTGCTCCCAGTAAGTTGCTGTGATCTGCAATCAGACTGATGTGCCTGAGGGCTTGGAGGGTGCTGGGGTCAGGCAGTGATTGTATGTCCAAAACATGTCTCTCCTGTAAAACAGCAGTTGATCAATACCCATCAAGACTGTACTCTGCAGCCAAGTTGGAACAGACCCACCCACCTTTGGCAACAATTCACAGGAAATTTTTTCTTATAAGAATGTGTAGAAAATTGGCAAGTGCCCACTGAGCACAGCAGCCCCTTGGGCAAGTACATGAGAAGGTGCTGGACTAGTCTCAGGTGCAAATGGGATGGACCCAGTGCAATTGCACAAATCTGATTCGTATTCCCCGCAGCTCTGAGCAGGTTGGTTGGTCTGGGAAGTCCCACAGCCAGTGGTTCCTCTGTGTTACAGCCATGCCTGCTCATCAGCATGTCCAGGGGTGGGTACAAATCACAGGGTCACCTAGAACATGTCTGTTGTCCACCCTGGCCTGTGCTGGATCCAAGACTGGAGCTCCCTCACAGCACCACTGCTGTTTTCTGAGGTCAGGTCCATATCCTGAGCCAGGTTATGATTAAGCCCATTGCAGTATAGAGAAGGTACTTGACCAAACCCAGGGCATCCATTTCTTTCTCTGTCACCTTGTCCACCCCAGATTCTTCCTGTCCCACTGAAACATTTGCCCTAAATAGCACAGAGCATCATCCTGCACCTGTCCAGGTGATAAGTCTTTCTCCTCAGAACGAGAACAGGTACAGGACCTGTTGTTTGGTCTCGAGTGCATCATGGCAGAGCTCTGCATACAGCCCCCATCATGGCATGCCAGCTCCAGTGAAGTTTAGCAATGTCTCTGAGACTGAATTCCACTCTGGCTTCTCAACCCAGGGAGCGAGCTCTGCCATCCCAACACAATTGGAATCATGGTTTGTCCACAGGCCAAGAAACACAGAAACCTCATCCATTTATTGTGGTGGTGCACCCTTCCCCCAACCTGCCTCCCCCTATCCTGCCTCCCCCTTTGCACTATGATCTGAGACATTTCCCCAAGCCTGATTAAACAGTGCCAGCCCATGACCATGAATCACTGAGAGCCTTGTGTCTATGAGGTTTTGACCAGGTCAAGTGGCTCATGGAGCTGCAGCTGAGAATAAAGTGTGTGGAAATGCCAGGGATCCTTTAACCTTCACAGAAACTGGGCTGTAATGTTGGGAAAATAGTAAGACTCTAAAGAAATTAATGGCAAAAGAAGATTAAGATTTTTGCCAGAAATTAAGAGCAAAAGCAGAGCACCAGCAAATCATGGGATCCAGCTGACAGAGACAGAAGGGCACAGAGCTTATTTAAGGCATGAACAAAACCAGTGACATTTCTTTCTGCTTAGTTAGAGAGCAAAGGAAAGGCAAGAGTGGGTGAAACAAAGCAGATGCAAGAGCCATCTCAAACAAAGCCAAACAGAGTGGGTTTGGCACTGGGCTGGCTGTAATATATCCCTAATCCTTGGTAAAGCAGTGTACTACATGTTAAATATTAAAGGCAGGGATTTATAAACATGCAGGAAGATGGAACTGTGAGTATCAGAATTGCAAAAAGACATTACTGGAAGAATGGATTGCTGTGTTTTTTTTAATAATAGAACCCCCTAATTAGTGCATGAAAGGACTGTGATAGCTGCAGCCTGTCTGAATTTTATTAAAACATCTGATGCATTGTCTCACGGAGCCATACTTGAAAAATTAATTCAAACTGATTTGGCTGTAGCTGGAGTCACGTGGGCTGTGGATGAATGGAGATCCACAGAGTGCAATAATAAACCATTATCTCTGGCACGGCAGCTCATTTCTATCCAAATGAACCTGCTTTGTGTGGAACATGGGGCTGCTCTGCCTTCACTTTGTCAGGCAGGAGGATCTCTTGCAAAGCCACCGAGTACCAATGAAATACACCCTGAGACTGGAGAGCTTGGCGAGGCTCTTTGTTCTCCATCCCATCAGCATTTGTGGAAAAGAGGCTGCTTTTTGGAAGTGTCACTGATTTTAACAGCTGGTATGTTTGCCTGCCTGCCTGCCTGGGAGTGCCTGCTGTCTGTAATTCTCACAACTTCCTTTACAAGTCTTGTGATACTGCATGTTTTTTTCTCAAGCCTCAGCTGCTGAATTCATGTAGTTATCTCAGAATATCAAAAGTAAATTTCTAACCTTCCTGTTCTCTGAGAAAACATGAAATATTGAGTAATCCCTCCAGTGCCCATCAACACACATGCACTGGGTAACTGTTAATTATTCTCTGCTTGTTTCACTGTGTTAGTCAGTGCTTTCCCAGGACTTTCTCAGTGTGTGGGTCACTATTTTTGGATGCCGAAGGCATTTATGAGGGTTTTGCATTCACCTTTAATTGTTACTCTCCTGGCAAAATGTCTCAGTATCCCAGTAAAGGGATAGAAATTGTCCCACCTGACCCAGACATGCAGTGAATGGTAATCAGCAGTTGACAGTCACAACAAACAGTCTCTGGTAACACTGGAGAGCAAAAATTATTTACCTGCACATACAGCATCCATATGAATAATGAATCCATTTGCAGGACTGAGCATCAGCTCATGAATGAAAGTGCAACTAAGGAGCACTGAGAAATACAACAAAAATTAATCATTGTGAGTTGTTTTAATAAAAACACAAACTCAGAGCTCAGAGGGGACCATCTCTCAAGCCACGTGGTAGAATGAGTCTAAGATTGTCACAAGTTTTCCACCCAAGCAGAAATGAGAAAGGTTATAAAAAAGCTCTGTTCTCCTTTGCAGCCTCTGCTCCCATTTCTGGAGTCAGCGAGTGTGATTACAGCAAACTTCTGAGCTGAAATTAAGTACTTTCTTTAGAATCTCCTGTTCAAAAATGGAACATGGCATCAAAATGAATATTTTCTATCATATTTTATTGTGAAAAATGTCAGCCAAAAGTTTCAGCCTCACGTAAATAAAGAATCAGACCCGTTTGTCAAGCATGAGAACTGCTTTAATGCCTTCTGCTTTCTTTTTTGAGCATATTAGAGCACCCAGAGCTATGAAATTATATGTGTAGGATTCTTTGGTAACAGCAGATCAGAAAAATGCCTGACAAAAGTAGCAACATATTTGGTGTAAAGAGTTCCTGAAGGTTTAAAATATTCCCTGGAGATGGCACCTACAGCTGAGGATGAGCCTTGTTTGCTCCATCCAAACCAGAACAAGCCCAGAGCTCCCAGCAATGGGTGAAGGGAAAAGACAAGTGAAAACACTCTTTTTTTCTGGTGGAAACTCCAGCACGTGGTTGTGCCAATGCATCTTCCCAATTCCACACTGTTGCAGAATGCTCATGGAGAAGAGCACTGCCAAAGCCAAAGGGAATTGCACTGACAGGCAGAGGGAAGCAAGGCTGGGTGGTGGGTGTTCCCAGGACAAGGACATCAAGTTGGCTTCTGACAATGGAGCTGCTGTCTGTGTGGTCAGTATGTCACAGGGCAGCTGGGAGGACCCAGAAGGTGCCATCCAGAAGTTCCCTCAGCTGAACTGCTGAAGGACACACAGGATGGATGGTGAACCTCCTCCTACCTGAAAGCTGCTGTATATTTGGTTTGGGAGATTTCTGACATTGCTACTGGGAATGTCCTTAGTCCTTCTTGATGTAGAAGTTGGACTTACAGATACTTGTAGGACCCTTCAAACCCAGGATCTCCTACAGTCCCATGAAGTGTTACCATTTTGGATTCACCCTCACACCACACCATCTCTGCCATGGTAGTCTGGAAACAGCCAAGCTATGAGCTGCTGTTTATTCTCCTCTCAACTGCTTTAGTCCAGCTGAAACAGCTAGGCTTAACTTTGGGGAGGAGAAGGGGCCAATGTCCTTCAATGGTTGAGACATCAAGGCAGATCATTTAATCACCCTGCTGCAGCCTGTCTCTGCCACACTGACGAGAGAGTGCCTGGGCGTGAGCATGTCCACTCCCCACTGCCCTGATGGGCACAGACAGTTGTTTCCTATCTAACAGATGAGTTGTTTTTCCCCAAACCAAGAGCTGAAGGCTTTGCCCATTTGCAAAAGTGCAGGAATCCACAGACCTCTCCTTGTTTAGTGGGGATGGGATGACAAGTGGCTGTCACAGCCCTGCTCTCCAGCAGGCAGGGTCACCACATCAGAACCCCAGTGAGGTTCATGCAGAACAGCCTTTCCAAATAGCCCACACAACCTGTGGATGTCTTGGTCACTGAACACAGGGAGACCCCACACCCCTGTGCCATTGGAATCACAGCCCACAGCTCTGTGACCACCACAGCAGCCTGAACAGCACAGCTGGACTGTGCTCTTGCACTGGCCAATCTCTCTGCCATGCCAGCCCAGGGGACCCAGGGATGGTGACTATACCACTGCCCTGGGCAACCTGTGCCAGTGCCTGACCACCCTTTTGACGAGAACAAGACGAATGTGTCTTTACAAGCAACCTGTATAAACAGTTATTTGTATGTAAAGAGATGGCTGTCAGTGAGAAAGGAAATAATGGTTTGTAGATAAGGGAGAAGGCTGTTTGTGGTAAAGAATAAAAATAGCTTTTTTGGCTAAAAAAATTTCAATATTAACTTATAGACGAATAGTAAGAAATGGAAAAGCTGTTTGAGAATAAAATAGCTCATTTGACGTAAAGATTCAATATTAACTTGTAGAAGAATAGTGAGAAAAGGAAATAGGTGTTTAAGAATAGTGAGAAAGAAATGACTGTATGTAATGGGCATTTTTGTGAAGTCTGTACCTTCTGAGTACTTTACCCAATGAGGAAAGGAAGAGGGCATTATACAGCCAGAAAAAAAAATAGGATAAAAGGAGGCCACATCCTCCTTTTAGTCAAGAGATTTTCACTGGGTATTCCCAGTGAGCTCTCCCTTTGTTCATGAATGAAGTTATTCTGGCAGAAATCCTCTGTCTCCTTTGTGGACACGAACCTCTGGTGATGAGAATTTTCTGCACACTTGCAATGAAGAAAATTTCTCCAATATCCAGCCTGCCCCTGCCCTGTCCCAGCCTGAGGCTGTTCCCTCTCCTCCTGTCCCTGTTCCCTGGGAGCAGAGCCCGACTACCCCCAGCTCCCCCCTCCTGTCAGGGACTTGCAGAGCCAGAAGGTCCCCCCTGAGCCTCCTTTTCTCCAGGCTGAGCCTCCCCAGCCCCTCCTGCTGCTCCAGCCCCTTCCCCAGCTCCGTTCCCTTCCCTGAACATGTAAATACTGAGCCCTGTCAGGTTCCTGCTCAGTTCATTCAGCTCCTACACCAGTATCCTCCAGGATAACGCTCCTTTCTCATCATTCCCACCACCGCACTGGCTGTGGATCGGAGCTCCGGCAGCCAAAAGGATGTCTTAGCATCAGCAGCAGTGCGAAAGCGCAGGGACTCACTGGCTGCATCCTTTCAGGGCAGCGGTGCCTGACAGACCTGCCCCAAACCCTGCCCAGGTCGGAATGGGGAGGGAGCGGAGCCCAGCCCGATCCGGTCCAGCCCAATCCACCTCCCGCGGGGATCGTGCCCCAGCCCCAGCCCCCGCCGCCCTGGGCTGTTACACCAGCTGTAAATTGCACCTACGATTTTTCCTTTTCTAATTGCTCCCTCTTACCAGCTCCTGCGGCTGGAGCAGCCGAGCGATACCCGGGAATAAACATGTGTAAATAACCAGCAACAGGAGCTCCAAATTGCTGCCTGTAATTCGTTGTTAAGTGGCACTTAAGTGGGGTCAGCTGACGCGGAGTTACAACCTGAGAGTTTGCAGGCAGAAGCCACAGGAAAGGGAAAACCCCAGGGAGCTCAGCAGGCTCCCGGGAAAAGAGCTGAGCGTGCAGTTTCAGTGCAGCGATGCTCTGCGGAGGGAGGAAGGTGATGGGTACTTGGAGTCTTGGAGGGCTCGTCTACATGAGATAATAATTTCTAATGTGACAACAGCTCCCTGCAGGGCTGCCTTCATCTTCACAGGGACTCAGAGGTGCCTAGAAAAGCTGAGGATGGTCCCTTGCAACTGCTGTAGGAACAAATCAGGATAACGGATGTATGTACCCAGGAGCCAGCGCATCGCCCACTGCCCAGACGTTGCTGGTAACCTGTTTGGTGCCACAATGGAGTTACATCACCTGGAATAGCAGGGGTGAACTTACACATGGCATCCCAGATTTCAGCATAGCTCAGTGCCTCCTTCCTCTGCTTATCTGGAACCTGTGTGAGACTCCACCTGCAGTGCTGCATCTAGTCCTGGGATCCTCAGCACAGGAAGGATGTGAACCTCATGGGGAGGATCCACAGGGGGCTACAGACACGCTCCGAGGGCGGGAGCCCCTCTGCTCTGGAACCAGGCTGGTAATGCTGAAGAGATTCAGCCTGGAAAAGAGAAGGCTCTGGGGAGACATTAAAGACCTTTCCAGTGTCAAAAGGGGCTCCAAGAGAGCTGTAGAGGTATGTGGGACAAGCGCCTAGAGTGACAGGACGAGGAGGAATGTCTTCCCACTGCCACACAGCAGGGTTAGATGGAATATTGGAAAGAAATTTTCTCCTCTGAGAGTGGTGAGGCCCTGGCACAGATTTCCCAGAGAAGCTGTGGCTGCCTCATCCATGGAAGTGTCCAAGGCCAGGCTGGATGGGGCTTGGAGCAACCTGGTCTAGTGGAAGGTGCCCCTGCCCGTGGCTGTGAAGTCACTAAATGAGCTCTAAGGTCCCTTCCAACCCAAACCATTCTGTGGCTCTATGATGTGATTCCATGAGTGCGGCCCATGGCATGTCAGGAAGACGAAAAGCTGGGTCTAGAGTGATAGCTCTTAAGCCCAGAAGTGAGATCTCCCAGTCAGTGCCTCGCAGGATGACACCCACCCAGCTGACCACCTGTGGTAGCACAGTGGCACCAGGGTGGGTTTATTTCCCAAACAGTGCAACTAATTTAACCTATCACATACAGGGACTTGATGTTACCACTAGGACCTCTCAGGAAGCTTCCCCTACCACTGTCCAGCTCACTGGAGCACCTCCTGGGAACCCCAGGAGCTTCCAGCTGAGCCTGAGAAGGCACCCAACAGATGGAGGAGCCTGAGTCTTCCAGTCAAACTTATCATGCACCAGCTGGGTTGTCCCAAAGAGGAACAGTCAACATTTCAAACCAGAGACACTGCGCTCCTCTCTCTTTCCCAACCAGTAGCAGGGAGACACTGGAATTCAGTGGTCTCATTCAGCTGATGGCTTTCAGCTGCAGCCTCTGCACTGCTTCATGTGCCGTGTGACATTCCCAAGTAATTTTTCATCCACGGATAGGGCTATCTTATGAATTGCCTGTTTTCAGCATCTACTCTGGGCACAGTCAGCTCGTTCATGTTAAACACCAGCACCCAGGGCCACGCAGTGGGAAGGTCTTACTTGGAAAGGGAGATACATGGCGGGAATAACCAATAGCTAATGAGGCATTATATGTGGGTGTCACTTTCCAAGAGAAAGAAAAAGAACACATATACTAATTAATGACCTGGATTCCCAAGATTCTAGTGTGTGGAATTCCAGTACCTGCTGTGGCAGGTACCTCAGGGCAGGGACTGATGCTGCTCCACAGCGTCCCAGGCCTGTGCAGGGAGGAGTGGCCCAGATTTGAGGAGTGGATGGGATGTGGAAATCCAGTGTGAGAACAACCTAAGCATTATTTCAAAAATTACCTCCAAATTAATAGTTGTCCATAGCTAGAAAAATTATGCAATGCTGTTAGCTTTTTCTTGCTAAAATATAATTTTGTGACAAACCCATTAAAAAACTCTATTTAGGAAGAACATGACAGCAAAAACCAATCCTTTTTGAATAGTATCCTCAGGTAGATAATAAATGCTGCAAACGCTGCACTGTGAGCATTCCATATGCACTGCTGCATCTGAGACTGCACCTTCAGCACTGCCTTGTTCAGAGACAACACAAGAGACAATAACAAGAGCTAAATGAGGATAAATTACATCTAAAAATGCAGTGTTTACAAGGGCTGGTAATTCATCTGCACCATCAATTGACTTAATACAAGAATCTGCTTCTAGTGGGCTTAGCTGGTGTGAATGAAGAAGTCTCCATTCGAATGCAGATGTGATTTACCTGGGAAAGGGTTTAGATATCCTCAAAGATGGGAGATAGGCTGATGGCTGGCTGGCTGGCTGGCTGGCTGGATGGACAGACAGGCAGAAAGATGCCCAATATAACATCTGTCTTTCTTTTAAATTATGGTCTTTGCAGAGGAATTGTACAGAAATGGACAATACAAAAGCACAGAACTATATTCAGCACTGTCAAGTAAATGGACCAACTACAAATCAGAAAAAATCCCAGACAGGGTTGTCCTGGAGAAAACTGCTCTAATAGAATGAAGCATTTGCACAAACACAGCTTTCTTTTTTCACTCAAATTAAAAATTACTCTTAAAGACCCCAAATTGCTCCACTTGCAACTCAGCATAAAAAGTGATCTCATCTCAAGTAGGAAATAGTCAGACATCTTTCTGGCAATTGCCAGCAAAAAAACCCTCCCGTTAAAGGAGCAGCAAGTTGCTCAGCAGATCAGAGATAACTGCAGAAACCAACATGCATCTCTTGCAGCCTCCAAATTGATTATCAGTCAGTGACATCTATGAATTAGCAACATATGGAGTGGAAGTACTTAATCAGAATTTGAGGAATTATCCAGGAAATAATTTGAATGTTTTAGAAACCTTACAAAAATGTCCACAGAAAGAAGATGTTTAGATGGAAGGTGTTACAAGAAGAGATTAAGAAGAATTTGAAAAGTTGAGTGGGGAGGTAGAAGAAAGATGAAGACTTGCTCCCACAACTGCTGCTAAATGGCATTGTGGATGATGTGATGAACAGAAAACCCAGAGGCACTTGGGCAGCGACAACTGTTTTCCTAACAAGGAGATCAGCACATTGACACCATATGGCTGTGGCCAGGCAATATATTCATAGAATCATAGATTCACCATCTGGAAGGGACCTTAAAGCTCATCTAGTTCCACCCCCTGCCATGGACAGGGACACCTTCTAATAGACCAGGTTGCTCCAAGACCCATCCAAACTGGCCTTGGACACTTCCAGGGATGAGGCAGCCACAGCTTCTCTGGGCCTCACCACAGTGTCAGTAAATCTTCATCACAGTCCCCATCTCCAGGCAGATGTTTTTTCCCAGTTGTTGCTGGTCTGAGTCAGTGCCCACCGCTCCTGGGTGGTGCCACCCTGAGATGCTCATGCAGAGCTGCGCCTCAAAGGCCCTGCTCTGAAATTGGGTGGTGCGTGCACCAGCCCACCCACAGCTCCTTCCCAGCTTGGATGTCAGCTGCCAAAGTACCACGACAGGACAGCACATCAAGACCTTGCTCTAATTTTATCCGTGGTTATGCCAACTGTGTAAAACAGCTCTGGTTGAAAAGCATATGGTGCAATATAAAAATCTCCACAGAATGAATTACAGCAACTTCACACAGAAGTTGTAGAAGAATTTAGAAAAACATTTCAGCAGATTTTAATATAAAATATCTTATCAAACCCCTTATTGGCTGGTACAGCGGGATTTCAAAGTGGCAGTTACTTCTTTTAATTTTATACACACACATATGCATGTGCATCCCACAGATTGAAGTCTCCTGAGAGTCCCTAGGCTGAGTTCCTCTGTTGTGGTAGCACTGTGCTGCATGTCTTAATAAACGTGCCACAGCTGGACCTCAGATTGTGTAATATGATCTCATTATTGATTTCCATGTAATGGGATGCTAAATAACTTTGCCTATGTCCATCAGATCAATAAGGACGTTGTATCAATGCTCAGCACAAAGTTCTCATTATGAGCCTCATTCACTGGAGCAGATGATGATCAACTGAAGTGAACTTCAATCAAAACCACATCAATTAATAATTGCTTTGCAGCTTCTGTCCTTTTTGTTGTTTCAGCTACTTGGCAGATGAACTTTATCACCTCCCAGCTCTCAGGCTGCAGCTGGTTGCCCAGGCAGTGGTATCAGATAGATAGACTGGATTAGATTAGGCTCTACAGCTCTGTACAAACTGCAAGTTCTTTGTCTAGGCCACTAATAGCAAGTTAATAAAAAGTGAAAGAATTGTCAGCTCTTGCTTATTGATAGTCCCAGATAAAAACAACAAAACTTCCTTAAGAATCCACGTTAAGGTTTTTAAAGACATAAGAATTACTCATGGCAAATTTGGCTTCATTGGGGTTTGTATCAGGCTCTTGTGAAAAAATAAATGTAAATGCAAAACAACAAAAAAAGGATTTAAAATTGAAATGTTAAAAATCAAAGAAATGTACATACAAAGTGCTGAAGTCTGTATAAGAAGGAGTAATTATTTGTGAAATTTAGCCAACAACAAGAATGGCTCTGCCCCTCAGACTGTGCTGGAGTGCATGGGGCAGGCATGAGCTGGTAACCAGCTCTCATCTCTCCAGCAGGACTGGTTGCCCCAGACTTGGCCACTGCTGCAGGCTGAGAGGTGGGTTCACATAGAGCTGCTCAGACCGCATCATTCTCCAGATGTTTTAGGAAGTTGAATGGTCCATCACAGGCATTCCAGCCACAGGCAAGGTCCACACCAGCACCATCAATTGCAACTGAAGGTCCATGGGGAGACCCCTTGCCATGGGGCACGAGTCATAGACTCATTAAAGTTGGAAAAGAACTCCAAGGTCATGCAATCTAACCTTTGACTGATCCCCACATTGTCAACTCAACCATAGCACTGAGTGCCATGTGCACTCATTTCTTGAGGACTTCAGGGATGGTGACTCCAACATCTCCTTGGGCAGCCCGTTCCAATGCCTGCCAAACCTTTCTATGAATGAATTTTCCCAATATCCAACCTGAACCAACCCCAGCATAGCTTGAGGCTGTTTCCTCTCATCCTGTCCCTTGCTCTCCAGGAGCAGAGCTCAACCCCCACCTGGTTCCACCCTCCTGTCAGGGAGTTGAAGAGAATGAGAAGGTCCCCCTCAGCCTCCTTTTCTCCAGGCAACAGTTGAGGAGATGCTCATGAGCAGAGCTGAGACTGCACCTCACTCCTGTCTGCAGGAATGAAGCAGGTGGAACAGTCACCAGGACCTTGATTTTGGAGGGGTTCCACATGGTCTAAGTAGGT
>JAWWEW010000036.1:470457-494454 GCA_035583185.1 Anabacerthia variegaticeps | reverse complement strand
CAGAGATCAGTGCCTGCCCCTCCCCAGGAAGTGGGACCTGCAATGAGGTCTCCCCTCAGTCTCCTCTTCTCCAGCTGAACACCCCAAGTGCTCTCAGCTGCTCCTCACACACTTCCCCTCAGGGCCCTTCCCCATCATCATTGCCTCCTTTGGACACTCTCTAATGCCTCAATATCTTTCTTATATTGCAGAATATGACTTTGAAAGGAAGATGACTTTGAAATCCTTTGTGGTGGAAAAAACGAAGACAAAGGACTGCCAAAGAGAAGTTGTATTCTGTGAATGTAAATAGGCTCTGCACTATAATTACTGATTTTCTAGAGCTGAACTAGACACCCTGTGTTTTCATGGAAAAATCCATTTGATGTGTATCATCCCCAATTTCTGCAGTACTGAATAACCAGGCTGCTGCTGCTTAGGCCTCTGGATAGCCTGACTCTTGAAGACAAACCATGGAGGATATGATAATAAATACCATAACTCAGGGATTTCTAAGAAACCAGCAGTCCAGCAGTTTTGGCTCCCAGAAATGACTCATATCATGCATCCAACACTCAATGTACTTCACACTGTGCAAACCTTTATCATCAGGACGCAGTGATTCCTTCCTGTCCCAGCTGACTACCCGTGAGCCTCTTCTCTGAAGCTGGAAACCTGTTAACACACTTTTTTTTTTTTAGTTCCTTGGTAGTACAACTTTAAGCCCTGTTCTTATTCATAAAAAAAGACACATCAAAGGCAACTGGAAACAGAAGCTGAGCGAATACAACAAAAGGGAGAGATACTCAGAGGTCCTCTCTGTACCTCATTTATTCTCATAAGCACCCAGTGGTCTCTTCCACCTTTGCAGGGTAACTCCTTCATCCTGACTCCTCCTGCAGATTTCCACCTTCTGCCTCCACGTGTGCTCTGATCTTCCCATCCTCTCCATCATTAGCTTCTCCTCCCCACCTTCAATGCTTCCTTGCCTTCTCCATGAAGTTGCATCCCCCGGAACACAAGCATCTGGATCTTTCCTAAAGGAGGGATGTTTTTCACTCTTTCTGCTGCCCCTTCATCTTTCTCTCCAGCCCTTCTATATTCTCATTGTCCACCAATGTCCTCTGCATGGTGTTTCTCTCCTCTAGCACCTCCCCAGGTTCCTGGCACATCTTTGTGTTCCTTGATCTGCTACCTCTGCTCCCACTTTCTCATGGTCAAAGCCTCCAGGCCTCTTCCTCCTGCTGATTCTTTGCTTTTGGATACTTTGGTAGATCCTTGATTTTATTACACCCCCCCAAGCCTAGATGGAGATTGTGACCTCCAGTACCAGACAGTGATGAGAGTCAGGCTGGCAATCAGTACCACAGGGTGGTAGGAAAGATCTGGAGAATGACCTCCAGGCATGGGGGATCTGGATTCAGTGAGAGCAATACAGCTCTGAATTGCCCTCCAGACCCCACTGAGCACAGTGGGACTCAGATACCCACCTCACACTGAGCCACCTGCATGTAGACACGGGCATGGAGATGTTTCCTTCTACACTTGGACCTCAAACTGACTGCAACTGGCAGGGCTGGATCAGGCCATACATCACAGGAGGATGATAGTTTATCACCACACTGCTGTTCTGCAACATCCAAAGCTGCCCCTCCAGTGTCCTGATTGAAGAAGGGCAGAGCCAATTTCAGACTCAGCTCCAAAATGCTTGGAAAGACCATGAGAGTGGGTTCCACAAAGAGCCTCCTGCCAAAAGCAAAGGCATGGCCATGACAGAGGCCCCTCATACATGCCGTGGCCTTTTGTGAAAGCCAGCAGGGACACATCCGTCCTGATGCTGAGGCCTCTGTCCAAATGCAGGATCATCCCAGATGCACAGGAGGGCACCATGAGTGGGCACCCCATAGTTTCTGTGCACAGACATAACCTACCCTTCTGTCTGGGACTCTCAGAAACATTGTTTTTCAGCTAATTAAAACAGTAGCAGCTGCTGATCATCTGAAGATCTGTCAGCTCCGCTGAAAGTGGATAGTGGCATAATTTCTTGAAAAACTGCAGTCTCTTGAAAAAAGGGAAAACTGGCCCTTTAAAGATTCCAAATATTTTCTTCCTTGATATGTTTATTGATGGGACTGACTATTCCCTGGCTTTCCCTCCTCGGATCAAAGCCTCCAGCTCATGCTGGAAGGATGGTATTTCCAAAGAACCTCCCCCAGAAGGGACCTGCTCACCCAGCAAACAAGCCCAGGCACTTCTTGGCTTCACCACAGCGTCATTACAGACTGAAAATAGCAAAGGCCAAACCTTTGCTATCCAGCCATTTTTTATTTCAACTGCTTTATTCACTTGACCACTAAAAAATTCATTACATCTAAAGTTTAATGAGAAATTAAATGGATGGCTTGGCTGCTAAACAGCCTGTGTGCGGGTGTGAGCGCTGCCAGAGGGGCTGTGGGCTAATGAAATGTTTAATGCTGAGGACTGCAGCGAGCTCAGGCACAACAGATGCTGGGTTTGGGATATAAATAAGCGCAACGATATGATCTCATGTTCTCTTGACACTTTGCTGAAACCCTCCTCCTCTTGCTAAAAGCTTCAAACTTCTCAGGAACTTCCTGAATTGAAGGCTGAGCTCATATACCATCTCCTCCTCCTTCACCACCTGCAGAAGTGTCAGCCCTGGTCAGAGATGGATTTCCTTTCAAATCCAGGCTGACCCTCACCATCAAACTTGGTGCTGGAAAACAGATGATCCTTTGATATTTGCTGAGTCTTCGTGCTGATCAAGAAAATCCACTTTGATGCCTGACAGTGCTCTTTGTGGCTCTTTGAGGCAAATCTTCACACATTTTTGGAGCTTCAGGATCAGTGCTCTGAACCCTGGCCATCAAGGTTCTGCCTGCATTTCCTGAAGGAAAAGAAGTCCAAACAGCCCCAGGTTCAAAAGATGTAGAGAACCAAATGCAATTCAGACCTGTGGATGATCAAAATCAAGCAAAAATCCAAGGCACTGCCCCATAACAGCTCCATTTTGAGCCACAGGCATCAGGCAGGTCACAGGTACCCCAGGAAGAGTTGTAGAGGCAGCATCTTGCCTAGAGCATCTCAACTGGATAATAACTCACACTGGGGATGAAAGAACAGGACATGTCCTCAGATCAGATCAAATCATAGAATCAGAGAATCATTAAGGTTGGAAAAGGCCTCCAAGGCCATCAAATACAACCATCAAAAATCAAGGCAATCCTAGGGAAAAGAGTGGATCCCTGTGATCTCATCACTTGCATACAGGCCTGTCATTGTACCCTATAAACATCTTTGGAATCCTGACTAGCTCCATAAAGGTCACCTGTAGGAAGATGTTCATAAGGAATACATTTTAGGGGCAAGCATTCTAACCGCAGCTTTTTTGCAGGAAGCTGGTTCATTTCATGAGGGAGGAGCTGGCTGTGCCCCGAGATGTGTCCATGTCCTGGAGTGTCTCTCTGTGTACTCAGTTCAGCACTGTCTCCACTGTGGTATTGTGGTTTGTGATTCAGGGATACTT
This sequence comes from Anabacerthia variegaticeps, assembly GCA_035583185.1. Taxonomy (NCBI): domain Eukaryota; kingdom Metazoa; phylum Chordata; class Aves; order Passeriformes; family Furnariidae; genus Anabacerthia; species Anabacerthia variegaticeps. The sequence continues at coordinate 490,928 of JAWWEW010000036.1, read as the reverse complement.
AGTGTGTCAAACGGGGCTCTCCACCACCCAGACTGGCTAAGCACAGAGATTCTTGCAGCTCCTTATTATGCAGGTGTTATGTCGAGGTGCTGTTATTCTTCTGACTGCATTTATGAGATCTGAGCAATGACTGGGTATCAGGGCTGTGATCAAGGCCGAGAGAATCACAGAATCAGAGTGGTTTGGATTGGAAGGGACCTTAAAGCTCATCTTGTTCCACCCCCTGCCATGGGCAGGGACACCTTCCACCAGCCCAGGCTGTTCAGGGTCACATCCAGCCTGGCCTTGAAGAGTCATCCAGGCTGGCAGTCACATCATGCATGGCAGACATGACTGGGTTATTGCTTGGGAGGAAGAGCAGGGATTCCCTGCTGTTTTCAGAGAGGAGGCTGCCTTTGGAAGCAGCACGGGTGTTTGGATCTTTTCTATTACAATTCTTTAATCTTGTAATATTGGCTAGCAGGCTTGGAGCCAAAGGCAAATCCCACAGATTCCCAATGGCATCCTTTAAATCAGAACGCAACCAGCAAATTCGTCACTCAGAGAGGGAGAGGTTGCACTCATGACCTTCATCCTTCCTAATGACGTATAAGCCTTCTCTGCTTTTGATGGTGAGCTCCTAAGAGGAGCAGAGAACTGGGGCAGGAGCCCTCCCTGCTCTCAGTCCAGAAGGCATTTGAATATTTCATTATGAGATTTTTCTCCCACTTGTTTGTTTGGAGGCAGAATCACATGTTCAGATAGAGACTGATGATCAAACACTTCCCATCATCTCGTGCTCCCAAATGACATTTCCCTCTAGGTAGACACATGGGACAACCGTCCAGGCACAGAGCAGAAGTTGCATGTCAGAGCAGGATGGGACTCAGGTTATTATCAGGCATTATCAGAAGATGCCTTGGAGCCAAGATTGCTCCATATTTCTGAGATGAATGGAGAAAGAATATAACGCACTCCAGTCTGACTCCTGAGCGGAGTCTAAAATGTAAATGTGCACAAAAGGCATCACACAGCAGGGATGCTTCTTGTGGGCTGAAAATGACACTGGCTCTTGGCCATACAACTTAATCTTTTTAGCAATAACCTGAAAAAGAGTATCATGGAATGATAGAATCACAGGATGATTTGGGATGGAAGGAATCTTAAAGCTCACCTTTTTCCAACCCCATGCCATGGGCAGGGACATCTTCCACTAGCCCAGGTTGCTCTGAGCCCTGGCCAACCTGGCCTTGGACATCATCCTTGCAAAGGTGTGCAGCCAGCCAGCACACTGAGTAGAACACAGCAAATGACAAGTTAACCCCCAAAATACTCTGGAAAATGTGGTAATAAGCCCATGAAAAAGGCCAAATGTAAGAGCACTCACCTAGGAATTAATAATTCAGACTGGCAATACTTGGGGTGTGTAGGGTTTGGTGGAGGGGAGGTTATTCTTTGGAAGCCACATATTAGGAAGAAGCTGAGGCAGGCAACTAGCTCAGAGTGATTTCAGTATATCAAGTCAAATAGACAAATAATTACTCCAAATTATGGAGTACAAGGAAAGAGTCTGTGCCTTTAAGTTTAGCATTTGCAGTACCACTGCTGGAATAGCGAGTCCCACACCAGAATTGCACAATAAACTGCAGAAGGTGCAGGAGGGAATCAGAAAAACGGGTCTCAGACTCCCACTCTGCTTCATTCATCAGGCAGAAGGTCAAGAGTGACTCGATCATTATCTGCAGTTGTCTGCTCAGGGAGCAGAAATCCAATAGTCCAGAGCTCTTCAAACCAGCAAAGATCTAACGAGATACAAAGCAATGCCACACTGAAATGAGCAATAGGGCACAGAAGTCTTAACACAGAGATTTGGAACTAATTTACTAAGGATTGGGTAGGATTCACCAGCACTACACATTTTAAATTAAAACGTTCTGCCTAAGAGATACTGACTCGAAGCAAGAACCTGTTTGAGGGTAATGATCGGCCCCACTGTTGTCTGGAAACAAGACCAGAGAGGTCATCTGCAAATTACAAGTTGTGCCCATCTCCATGTGGGCAGGTTAACCTACAGTGTTTCTCGCACCCCACTCTTCTCCATGGGCACTCAGGGAGTCTGAGTGACAAAATGTTAATGTGCCCTCTTCATACCCAGCAACCCCTTGAAATAGCCATGTTAAACCTCTGCAAGGTGGGGCATATTCTAAAGCGTTTGAACTGGAATAGGCAGGGCAGAGGATGGGCACCGAGAGGCACATCTCTCTGCCAAAGCATAGAGATGGTGAGAGGGCACAGCCCTTGCTGCAGATGCACAATTGCTCTCCCTCCTGGAGGCTCAAATTGTCCCACCAGGAGCATATACATTTCTTTTAATCTAATACTTTGGCAGAAGAAGTGCTTTAGGTGCTCCAAGGGTCAGGCACTCTGCCAGCCCTATGCTCCCATGCACCATCTGCTACAGCCTAGATCCCCTTCACCACAAAAACACCTTGCAATGAACAGGCATAACAGCTTCCCCCATCAGGAGAAAGATGACGGGGCTTCCATAAAGCAGACACTGGCTTTTTTTTTTTGAGGAGGAAGCCACAGGGCCCCTCAGGTTGACTGACAACCTCACTTAGCTCTGAAATCATCCTCTTTCCCCACTATCAGGAAGCAGGGAGAAATAGTAGGTATGTCCATTCAGCAGATCTGGCACCATATGGCCACAGGAATGCTTGGCCATGCACACACACACATACAGAACTAACTTTGGCTCCTGGAAGGCTCCCGTGACCTTTCTGCTGAGATTCTCCAGCAGCCTCAGGTGGGCAGGGGTGATGAGTCACTGCTGGGAGCAGCCGTGCATGGAGCATGTGATGCCTGCTAGCTCTCCAGGAGACTTCAGGAGTGTTAATCTTTAGAAATCAAAGAGCTCGTGTCTTCTGAGAAAGCTCAGCCCTTGAGAAAAGGCACGAAGGAAAGGTATGGGAAGCAAAGTTCCTTGTCAGAGAAGAAAAGGTATGGATTTCCCACCACTCCTGCTGACCTGTCATCCCAAAACCTGCACAAAGAGAGGGCAGAGACTTCTGCAGCTCATTAACTCTCTGAATCAGAAAGGTCACATCAACCTCCACTTCAAGCCTTCCCACACCCAGGTTCCCTGTGCATGCTCTGGGCAGTCATGATATTCTCCTTGACATCAAGAAACCACATCACATCCCTATGCCATTTCCTCCTGACTGGATGCAGTCTCCTCTGACTGCTTCCCTTCTGTCAGTCTCATCCCTTCACTGTTCTCCACGGCTTCTTGGTCCCTTTCATCCTCCACCAGCACAATTTGCAGTATCCCATGTCTGATGGCACTGGACTGAACTGACTTGTCCAGTCTGCACTACAGGCACAGCTGAAGCTTGCCTGGATTTTGGGTTTGCATGGTCACCACTGTAGTGGAGGAGCAGAGATGGTCGCAGAGTTTGGTTGGGAGCACGATTTAAGATCTCCCTCCAGTATCTTTCCTGCTTTGTTCCATCACTTGGCTCTGCAGTGGGTCAGGTGAGGGGAAGGCACCATGAGACCACCTCTCCCTCCCCAGGGAAGGAGCCAGCCCAGAGCCCGAGTTGCTGCCTGAGCTCAGACAAGCCTTTGAGCTCGGAACATGTACATGTGAACTAAGAGGAGCAGTCCAGACAACAGCAGGCTACTTGAGATGTATTGTGGATTTCTTATAAACAGCAGATGCAGCTCTGAGATTCAGGGACTGGCAGTAAAGTCTTTACAGCTTTGCCTTTGCCAGCCCAGTAGAATCTGTCCCAAGAGACCCCTCAAGGGACCAACAAAATAATTGCATCTGTTAGAGACAGAGCAGGCAGGCAGAAGCCTTTGGAAGTGCTCTGGGGCAGTTCCTACGGGCAGTGGGTTGCTTACAAAAGGTTTACTTCAGGTGCCATTTATTCATGGCCTATTAGTTTAGGGGAAGCCTTGGGAATGAGGATGCATTAATTGCTTGTGAACTGTTCTGCTCCTGTCTTTTATCCATCTATACCTGAAGCCATCCTCAGCCACACACTTCAGAAGCCTCCATTAACTGCTTTTCCCATGGCCACCTCCATGTTTTCATCCTCACAGGGGACCTGTGCCTTGCCAGGATTACGCTCCACCTTCTCCTGCTCCCCGCCCTAGCACACAAGTGCCTAGGAGAACCAGTTCGTGAGTGTTACCTTGGCCAGGTGCAAATTCATAAATGCCCTGGCACCACAGGATGCTGCAGCCCCTCAACCTTGCCCCTACCTCTTCCCTTGCTGGTTTCTCCCTCCATAAAGGGGCTGCAAATAAACGGTGGTGGTCAGAGCCCAGTCCCTTGTGTTTCAGCTGTGCCACAAGAATGCCTTGCCATCACAGTGACAGTAACCTCAGAGGATAAGCCACTGTTTGAGTTTGTGCTGCCAGCTGGGGAGTGGTTTATAGCAGAGCTGTCCTTGAACACAAGATCATATTTGCCATGGTCCAGAGCAAGCCAGGAGTGCAAAGCAGTACTGAGCAGCCCAAAGTGACATCCAGACACTTCACCAAGCCCCAAGCAAAGCACCAACTCTATAGCAAAGCACTGTGAGAAATACAGCAGTGAGTAGCAGGAGGTCATCACCCAGCTTGGAGGAGATGCTGTCCCTGGTCTACACTGAGGTGCCACTGCTCCCAGGCTGCAGAGACCATCCCACCTGGCTGCACAGCACCACGTTAGTCAAGCTCATGATGGGTCCATGGGTCCTGACAGGCTGCAAAGGGCACAGCTCAAAGCTTTACTGATTCCTGGGACACACTAATCCCTTGGTGCCTGCAGAGAGCCAGGCAGCACCTCCTCTACCAGCAGCTGTGCTGTAGGTGTCTGCAGCACACGTGGGCGCTTGCTGAGAAAATGCTTCCCAAGCTGAATCCCTCTGGGGGTGGATGAAGGGGGTTCCAGGCTTCAATGCACAGGTGTCCTCGAGTATCCAATGCAGAAACCAGTTCCCTGTGCCCAAGGTCTCGGACAGGGTCATGAATGACCAAAAGGATCTATTCTGCCACCTGCAGAGCATCCCTGGGTTCCCCGGGCACTTTGGCAGATGGATGACAGCCAAAGCCAGAGCGTTATATTCCTAGGATCAGCCTCACTCAAGTCTTCCTGGCCCATGGATAGCAGAGGTCTCCAGCGGTGGGGCTGAGATACACAAGCTGCAGAAAAGGCAGAGGGCCCAGAAAGTCCCAGCACTGATCTGGGAGAGGAAGGGTATCCAGCAGGTTTTGGGCAGAGGTCACACTAACCTGGAGGGTGAGAGTCTGAGCTGGGACAAGGATACACCAGATCCCATCTCTGGCTTGAGCCACAAAGGTTACAAAGGGGTGAAATCAAGTCTCCTGGATGTGGGTCCCCAGCAGCAACATAAATCCAGCAACACCTGTTTGCTTGGATTCACTTGATTACGTAATTAAGTGTGTGTTGGGCCAGAGAGAAGATGCTGATATCCCTATAGCTTCTCTCAAAGGGTCCGTTACTGACAGGCGAGGTAGTGGGTTGTTTGCCTCCTCTTAATCCCCTTTCTAAGGGTTTCCCCTCTGCAGGCTGAGATCAAGGGGGAAGTGTGGATGCCTCTGCCTACACCTCTGCTCCCCGAGGGCAGCAGCCCCCGCTTAAATGGCTCTGCTGCCTTCCACTTGCTATCTTTGATCTCATATTTAAATACAGCTGCCCATAAAGGAAAGGGAATGTTTCCCAGACAAGATTTGATTTCCAGTTTCTCCATCCTTCAAATAATACTATCGAAGTACCAGATTTTGGAAGACTTACAATTTCCTTGGGTAATCAAAAATAAGGGTGAAGGGAATTAAGGAGGGGAATAAATTCTCAAGAACAATTACCTTTAGGTTATTTTTCAATATTTCTTTTTTATACCATTATTTGAAATGAAACTTCAAGCTGGTCTACCTTTTCATATTGCACATCCACTCTTAATCAGTGTAGCAAATGAGAAGCTTGTAATCCTGATGGATTTCCACCACAAACTCGTGATCTTTCCAGAGACATTGCTCTCGCCACATCCTCTCCCCAACTCTGTGAGCAGAACGTGTATTTTTGGTTCCTCACATTTATGACCTGGCATTTAGCTGCGTTAAACTAGGGGCTGTTTTATCACCTCCAATTTACTAAGTGATACATACACCTGATTACCCCACTCTTGTCATTATTTACTGCTTCAGCAGTCTCTCAGTGTCATCGTCAAACTTTATCAGTAAAGATTTCCTGTTTTCTTCCAGATCCCTACTGAAGATGCCAAGCAGCACTGCGGCCTGGGGAGGTACCTGTGGGACTCAATTAGGAACGACTGTGCCGAGGACTGATGGAGCACCAACAATTATATCCTGAGCTCCAGCACTTAGCCAGTTTTTAAACCCAGGCTAATCATGCTGTATCCATTTGTTAAGTACTAATAAAAGCAAAGCCACAGCAAGAGTGCTCAGATTAACTCTTCACAACCTCAGCACACCAAGAGCTCAGTGAAACTTCAGTGCATTGGTTAAAAAATAAACCACAAAAGTGACAGCAGGATTTTCACTTCCAATATGTCCTTCACAGGTTGTTGGTCTCAGTTCCATCCACAGCCCTGGGGAGGCAGATCTCTTGCTCATGGTTTTTTTTCTACTGAAGAGGATTTGTCTCCCAGTGCCTGAGAAGAGGCCAGGATAAGGCTGGAATGAGGCAGGCAACAAGCAAAGGGGAAAGGCACCTTCAGCACCTGCTGCTCTCTTGTTCCCAGTAAACTGATACACAGCTCCAGAGGCCCTTAGAAATGGATGTTGAATCTTTATAAGAAAGCTGCTCTCCTTCATCTCTCCCATCACAAAAAAACCCACAGGCCCTGGATTATCTATTTATTAAAAGATTTTAGTTGGGAAAACAAGTCGGGGGAGGGGGGGGGATTAATTAAATTAATGGCCTCTCTAAAGAGAAGACAATTAGGATATTGATTGCAAGAAGTGCCAAGTTAATTGGGCATGTGACACATTGACATTTTTCACATCAATAAACCTGCAACACCTTCAAAGAAATCTCAAGCACCACATGACCATATCAGGTCAAAAATGCAATAAATTTATTGAGCTGATTATAGCTGTTGACTTCTTTCATGTTTTCTCAATACCAAAAACTGCCTGACAGGGCAGCTTTTTCCCCATGTGGCTTTAATAAAAGGCTTTGAAGGAGCCAATGCAAGCTTTCTCCCCTTATTTTTAAAAGAGAAATCTTGTCAGCCTCAGTCGGCTTTGCCTCCCCATTCACTACCAATCACTGGGAAGAAAGGGGCCAGAGAGGCCTGGGAAAAGCCAATTAATAGAGGTAGTGGAGGAGTAACAGAGCACCCGGCAGCGATGCTCTGAAGACAGGCTGGTGCCTGGAGACTGCTCTGGATCCTGTCCAATGTGACATTGTGTGTGCTAGGGAAGAGCGTCACTGCAATGAGGGATCAGCCAGACCCTTCCTTGCCTTCCTTTATTCTGGCTGCTGCTTAAAAGCAGAGCTGATGTTTGCCATGACTCTCTTTGAAATGGGTGTCCAGAGGGAGCAGCATCCCCCAGGACATGCTGTCTCTTGCAGGGGTGAGACACCTCCCAGCATAACCCACGGAGTACCTGACTGATCCCCCGGGACACTAGACAGGCTCTGGGCACAGGATGCTCCTGACAGAGAGCAGTAGGGATGCTGCAGCAGGAGGTGGAGAGGATAAATGAGCAGAGCACCATCAGGGCTGCCTGACATGAGGGACAGATTTGGATCAGAGATTGGGAAGAAATTCTTCCCTGAAAGGGTAGGGAGGCCCTAGCACAGGTTGCCCAGAGAAGCTGTGGCTGCCCCATCCCTGCAAGTGTGCAAGGCTAGGTTGGACAGGGCTTGGAGCAACCTGGGCTAGCAGGTGTCCCTGCCCATGGTAGAGAGTGGCACTGGATGAGTTTTAAGATCTCTTCCAACCCAAACCAGTCTGTGATTTGATGATCCTATGACAAGTTCTCTCCCTGCTGTGAGGCACAAGTGCCTTCATATTTATACTGGCACTGGGCGGCTTTTCCTCTCCTGAGATGTTTCCCTCCTTTTTTCTTTCTCCCTTCTTATGGAGTTGCCTATATGGGTGCAGTATTATTTCAAGGTTCTTCAGGGGTCTGTCACTAAGAGCTTCCAGCCTGACAAGGTTAATCTGTGCTACAGTGCATGTCTATACTGACCAGACTCAACCTTCCCAAAATCTGGCCCTGGCCACTTTCATTGTCAATGCCTTTTTGTACCAGTATTGTATAACAAAACAAAAAAAAAAAATCTCTCATTCTGAAACTTCACACAAACACTACTGAAATCATGTTCAATGCCTCTCTTGTCCTGGGAGAGAAGTGGGGTTGGAGCTGGCATGTCCCATCAGGCAGGAATTGGGTGCAGGATGGGTGTGTTTCAGCTCCCATGAGATCAAACTCAGGTCTTACCTCCCAGACAATTTCTAGGGTTGTAGAAGGGCATGAATGCTGCTTTCTGGTCAAGAGTGGAATTCTGGTGCCACTTTTTTCTCCTTGGGAGCTTTGCCAAAGCATTTGAGAGCCCTTCTCAGTTCTTTAAAGTTGTCAGCTATAACCACCTTCATCTTTGGGATCAAGCCTCGAACTGGGAATATGCAGAGGGACAGTCTCTGCATGGGGGTGTCCTGCATCTGCTGTTCAGTGGGGGCTAAAACACTTGAAAGTTTCCAACTAACCGATGAGTCCCAGAGGTCACCTATGAACTCATTGTTGGAAGTACACACCTGAAATACATACAAATGAAAACTCATTGGTTTTGCTCTTTAAATTGTTTTGCTAAGTTGCCCTTTATGATGTCCCTGCTGTTTACATTTGGAACTCAAATTTCATTGCCCGTTGCAATGTTGCATAACTTACATCAAGGAATTAGTGTGCATTTGCAGAAACATCTGTGTTGCTGTGACCTAGCACAGAACCTCATGACTGCTTATCATCTGTCATTCATTTTAACCTTATGGAAAGCTACACTCAATAATTAAACTATACAATTAGAACTTGACAAGGTCCATGAAAGCCACATCCTGCCAGTGCCCCCAGCCCACGTGCTGCCTCATTAGCAGCATCATCTGGACCATCTCCTCTCATCACAAAGTATCTGTACCTCTTTTACCAGGCTCAGAGGTTTTTTGCCCAGCACAGTGGCATCCTCCCACAGGATTAGTGCCGAGCACCATCACCTAATTACAATCAACCTTCCCGCCTTATCTTATGAAAATTGGAGGAAAATTAGCTTGTTCCTAGGAGACACAGGCTTAGGCTGAACAGGCTCTCTGTTGCCCTTGTCCATGCTGGAGAGAGGGGACAAAATCAAGAAAGCAAATTCCTGGGGCTGCCAGGGAACATTTTCCAAAAGTCAGAAGCTTGCACACAGCAAAGCCTGATGGTGAGGGTGGGCATCTTCATCCCCTGCCCCCCGGCTGAGCCAGGGGTGTGATTAGCAGAGTCAGGGGACCAGAGATACATCCTGTGATACCTGAAGAAGGATGCAGGGAAGATGTTCACATTGCCCTGTGGGCTCCTTACTCTTCATAGGGGGGTGAGGGGGCCTCCAGTGCTGGTCTTGGCCAGAGTTCACCCTCACACCAGGAAGAGCAGCCAGACCTCTTCAGCCCCTGTAGGCTCTTCAGCCTCCACTGCAGAAAGTGGAGGCCCTTGAAAAAGGTTCCCAAATAAATGTATCCAGCATAACCCACCAACTGAGCTCAAAGATGCTTCCCAAGTCCTGTGCAAAGGGCAAATCCATCTGCACAGGATGGTGAAGGAGCTGTTGGACAGACAGGAGGGCAGGTCTGCAGGGGATGTCTGAGATCCTGGATTGGGCAAAAGGGACACTAAATTGGCAGTCAGGGTTAAGCATAAAGTTATTTCCAAACTGTTGTTAATTGACATAAAAAGCAAAAGCATCATTTATCATGAGCACACGGAGAAGTCCAAACCACAGGTACATTCAGGGAAAAAAGATGGTGCCTACACAACAGAGTATTAAAGAAAGCTCTATTCTAGATATAGCTGCTATATCCAGAATTGAAGAATCACAATTTAAATACAAAATCAGCAAGTAGAACCCAAAAAGCTGGCAGGGCCCAGGCCTCATGTGGGATAATGCTTAATTAATGCAGAGTTTAAATGCCTTTTGCCTCATTCATGGAAAATGCCTCTGGTCCTTCCTCCTCCCTGTCAATTCATCCTTCAGGCACTCTCAAGAGGAACTTCATGGTTTTCAAAAAAGCCTAAAAAAGGGTCTTCTGTTTCTGATACAATGCTCAAATCACCAGAAAGTTGGAAACTTATTGCCCTGCCCACCATTTCTAATTAAAAATTTTCATTAATTTCAAGGATGGGAAGAGTTCCTCAGGGGTCTCTCCTAAATCCAGCACTATTACACATTTCATTAATGACCCAGAAGATGGAAGAAATACCAGGCTTATTTAATTTCCTAGATAGCACCAAGTTTTGAGATATCTTATGTAGGCAGAAAGACAGGATTCAAATTCCAAATCTCTCCATGAATTAGACAAACAGGCAGACAAAATACAGGATGCAGTTCTACAAGAAAAGGGAGGGTTCATCTGCTGACAGAAATGTTGCTTAGAGGTCTTCCAGGGAGAAAATGAGTCAACAGGACAAAGCAGTACCAAAAAAAGGCACATTTCGTTCCAGGGTCGTGCACAGGGGTATCGCTTGTATCGCTTGTAAGAAAATACAGTCTTCCTCCTGCTCTCTACTGCTTGGTATCAGCTGGAGTAATTTTTTTCTCTGTTCTGAGAAATCAAAGGGTATTTTGGAGGGTGTTCAAAAGAGAGTAAGAAGAATTGCTGTAGATCAGGGAAACTTGTCCCAACAGTCATGACTGGAAGATTTAGGCAAGCCAGAAGACAAGCCAAAGAGGAGATGAAGAAATCTTTGTGAAGGAAAGGAAAGCAAAGTTTATTCTCCAGAGCAGATGGGACCAGAAGCTGTGGGATTAAAGGTACCTTTTCAGGTCAGATGTTAGGAAAATCCAGCTGTCTGGGTGGCAAGGAATGGAAACACTGTTTGGAAAGGTCAGAGAAGCCCTGTCAATAGTGGGATTTAAGAAATGGCTTGTTAGGAATGACTCAAGTGGAGCTGATCTTGTCCTGTGACAAGAGGTGAACAAGATCACGATAAGTCTTCTTCCCAAACCAATATCCTACAAAGAAACAGAACATTTTATAGAATCATAGAACCACAGCATGGTTTGGATTGGGAGGGACCTTAAAGCTCATCTAGTTCCACCCCCTGCCATGGGTAGGGACACCTTCCACTAGCCCAGGTTGCTCCAAGCCTTGTCCAACCTGGCCTTGAACACTTTGAGGGATGGGGCAGCCACAGCTTCTCTGCCCAACTTGTACCAGGGCCTCCCCACCACCACAGGGGAGAATTTCTTCCCAATATCCAATCTAAATCTATTTTCTTTCAGTGGGAAGCATTGAGAGCTAGTGATGAATTAGAGAATTTGTAGTGGAGTCATCCTGAGACTGTGCATTTTGGGCTGAGGAGGAATAAGGCAGCTTTATGTCACAAGCTTTGCACATCAGTGAGCACATCCAACAGGTCAGCAAAACCAACACACCCTACAGAGCCCCATACACCCCACAGAGTCTGTGATATGGCATCTACACCTCCATTTGGAGCATTTCACAGGGACTGCCTCTCTTTGGAGCAAAGAATATAATTTTTAATATCTGTTTGTAAAAAACTCTTTTCACTAATTTTTTTACTTGCAAACCAGACTGATTTTAGTGGAAAGTATGTAAAACTTAACCACCTTTTCTAGAAATGTGTTATTTTCTTCACAGTTCTGATGTTTTATACTAATGCACCATTTCTGTCAACTTTTTGTTGTTTTTTACATTGTTTAATGACACAGAGCAAAGCACAATATGCATATTTAGTTCACCTGGGATTGAGTTTATGGTCATTGGAGACAGAAGTTTCAAAGTAATTCTTATCAGCTGCATTGTGTAATGGTTGTGAACAAAGAAACTCTTCCCCGTGAGGGTGGGCAGGCCCTGGCACAGGTTGTCCAGAGATGCTGTGACTGCCCCATCCCTGGAAGTGTCCATGGCCAGGTTGGATGGGGTTGGAGCAACCTGGGCTAGTGGAAGGTGTCCCTGCCCAAGGCACGGGGTGGAACAAGGTGGGCTTTAAGCTCCCTTCCAACTTAAACCAGTCTGTGATTCATGGGCTCATTTATAGGTCTGTTTTCCTTGTGCAACTCAAACAAGAAGAGGAATCCATCACAGTCTTCCAGTAGGTGGTTGGAGCACAGGAGCTGAGCTCCAGCACATCATGCAAAGTCTTCATCCATGTGCCACTGCAAGAGGCACTTACCACCAATCCTATCCTAATTAGTAATCCTATGTTATTCAGTTCTCATCATCCAAAAGTTCCCAGAGATAGTTTTTTTCAGCTATGAAAAGTTCTGCCTCAAAATCTAGAGTGTCTCAGAGGGCCAGACTGGGCTTTAAGAAGACTGTGGTTGTCTCATTGTTCAGGGCTGATGGAGAGTAACTATAAGCATAAGGATTCTCATCCTCACCTCCTGCAAGTGTCACTGGCAGTGGCACAAAGAGTATGAGAGGCTGCACTGGCAGATCCAGAGAAGCGGGTGATGACACCCAGAAGAAGTTTGTGCTCCATGGGAGCAAATTTTAATTCTCCTTTATGACAGAGACGGACCCAAACATCTGCGCAGGAGCACAGGTCTGGGTCAACTCATTGCGCCATCATGGAGCTCTCCTCCAGCAGTGAGCAAGACTGGCCCAGAGCAGGTGTGGATGGTGATCCAGCTGACACAAGGTTCATCAGGATGGGGACATCAGAAACACACATCAGCAAGGGAGCAGTCAACACACCACCCCGACACTTCTGTGCACAGCACTTCTCTGGGTTGCTGAACCCACAGTGCCTTGCCTTGGCATGGCCAAGCAGGGACAGGAGGTCTGACTCAGCCTCACCAGTTCTCTCAGAAATACACCCTGAATGACAATTTGTCTGAGCAGGAGACAGTGGCTGCAGACACCATGAACCCCCATTCTCATGTCTGTCTCATCCCTGTAATTTGTACATAATGCCAGAGATGATCTACAAACTGTAAAATTAAAAGCACAGAGAGATGTTTGTATAAGAAATTCCTCTTATGTGATTTATAAAGCATGGTGACAGGCTTAAGAATAATGCAGTGATCCAAACAAATGCTTTAAATAGCAGAGGTGATATTTCCTCAGTGAGCACCATTCACATGGCAGAGGGAGATTGTTTATTGCCCAAACCCTCTGTTACAATGTTAGTCACCTGCACAATGGTGTGTCCCAGCTGGTGCCCAGGCAAACCCAGCACAGTCCCACTGTCACAAGGAACCTTATGTAACCAAGACTTCATGTGATATGATACATTTTGTACCATAAAAGTCTCAATTACAATGTGTGAGACATTTCTTGAGGACAGGTGTCCAGTGAAGGTTTCAAGCTTCCAAACAGAGAGGATAATGAGACTGCCACCACAATTTCTTCAATAAAGAACAAGACTGGTGAAAAAATGAGACATTTCAGACATCAGAATCATAGAATCATGGAATAGCTTGGGCTCGAAGGGGCCTTGAAGACCATCTTGTTTCATCACCTTTCATGGACAGGGACACCTTCCACCACACCAGGTTGCACCCTGTCCAACCTGGCCTTGGACACTTGCAGGGATGGGGCAGCCACAGCTACTCTGGACAACCTCTGCCATGGCCTCCTCACCCTCATGGAGAATTTCTTCCCAATATCTAATTTAAACCCACTCTCTGTTAGTGGGAAGCCATTTCCCCTTGTCCTGTCACTCCAGGTCCTTGTAAATAGTGTCACTCCATCTTTCTTGCAGGGTCCCTTCAGGTACTGCAGGGCCATAATTAGGTCACCCTGAAGCCTTCTCTTCTCCAGGCTGAACAATCCCAATTCTCTCAGTCTTTCCTCACAATAGAGAGGCTCCATCTCTCTAACCATCTCCATGGCCTCCTCTGGACTCACTCCAGCAGCTCCACTTCCTTCCTGTGCTGGATGCCCAGCACTGGAGGCAGCTCTGCAGGTGGGGTCTCACCTGAGTAGGGGAGAAGGGCAGAATCCCCTCCCTGCCCTGCTGCCCACAATGCCTGTGGTGGGACTTCTGGGTCTCAACACACATAGCTGGATTCAGCATGTCCAGCCTCTCACCCACCAGCACCTGAAAATCCTCCTTCCCAGGGCTTCTCTGGATCTGTTCATCACCAGCCTGGATTGGTACCAGGAGCTGCCCATCCCAGGTGCAGCATCAGCACATGGTCTTGTTAAACCTCATGAGATTCCCATGTGCCAATGCTTGAGCCAAGTCCCTCTGGAAGGCATCTTGTCCTTCAGTTGTGTCACCTGAGCCCTGAGCATGGTGTCATCTGCAAGTTTGCTGAGGGTGCACTTTGTCTGTGTAATTAATAAGGACCTGTGCTCTTTTCACATCAAAAGGATGCAAACAGCTCCCATGCTAAACCTGAAGTCCTGGCTCTATGGTGAGCTGGAGTTTAGAGCACAGATTGCTGCTTTGTAATCCATCCCAAGGCATGAGCTAGCAACAAGGGCAAGCTGGGAAACATGTTCCTTGGCTCTTTATCATTCCAGTTTTGCAATCAAATGCCCAGTCATGCACTTTCCTGCACACACTTTATGATCATTTTCCTTAATCTCACCTACTAGCCAGGTGGACAAACCCCAAGGAGGTTTGCCACGCAGTGGTCAGGCCATTCCCTGAGAATGGATCACAGGATCACAGAATATGCTGAGCTGGAAGGGACCCACAAGGATCATCCAGTCTAACTCCTGGCCATGCACAGGACCACCCCGAGAGTCACCCCCTGTGCCCCAGAGCATCATCCAAACACTCCTGCAGCTCTGGTAGCCTCGGGGCTGTGCCCATTGCCCTGGGGAGCCTGCTCAGTGCCCACCACCCTCTGGGGGAAGAGCCTTTTGCTGAGATCCAACCTAAGCCTGCCCTGACACAACTCCAGCCCTTCCCTGGGTGCTGTCCCTGGTCCTCACAGAGCAGAGATCAGTGCCTGCCCCTCCCGAGGAAGTGGGACCTGCAATGAGGTCTCCCCTCAGTCTCCTATTCTCCAGCTGAACACACCAAGTGCCCTCAGCTGCTCCTCACATGCTTCCCCCTATCTTTGTTGCCCTCCTTTGGACACTCTCTAGTGGCTCTGTATCTTCTTTATATTGTGGTGCCCCAAAGTGCCCCACTATTGCAGGTGAGGCTGCCCCAGTGCAGAGCAGAGCGGGACAATCCCCTCCCCCAGGGCTGGCTCAACCAGACACATCTCAAGGGTGGAGCAAGGGCTGTGCTTCCTCCAAATCACTGTAGACCAGCTGGCAAGAGCTGGACAGGACGAAGAGATTCTGGTTCAAGGTGTGTGAACTGGGAGTCTTTGGTAGCAAGGTGTCTGTCACAGGTATGAATTAGGACTCAGGTTCATGTTTCATATGACCCAGAGACATCAAGGCAAGGTGCTGCAGGACACACAGGCCCATGTACAGCACAGACACACCAGTAGGTGCAGGGCCTGAGAGACAGACAGAGTCCCATAGCCAGTCCTGGGTGCCAGTGAATGAACCATTTGCCACAGAGCATTTCACCCTCCCTTCCACTCAGAGCCAATGCTGACCTGCATTCCTGATGACTTTGGCAGCTCCCAGAGGACTTTTTTTAATTTTATTTTTTTATATATATATATATTTTTTTTTTGTGTGTGTGTTTTATCAGGGGATTCAGCTTCCAGTGGACAAACCAGCAGGAGCTGCCTGTTGGCATGTGACCAGTAGGTCCCAGATGCCAGGCTGTATCAGAAGATAAATCAGTAAGGGGATATTAAAATGAGAGAGATGTTACAAACTAGACTGAGATATTTGGTCCAAGTGGGGCATTGCCTGTTATTGTTGATTGAAGCCATCAGGATAGTTCACACCTTTGCTAGTTTTTGGGGTTTTTTATATTCTTTGCAACACAATAGATATTTAAATGCCCATTATATAGTTTCCTGGAGAAGCTATCTTCTGCACTTGGAGACAGGAGCAGGCAATCACAGCTCTATTGCACTTAGGAGAACATATTACCACAAGTGAAGAGCTGTATGACCAAAATTTCATGCAGCTAAAATTGGCTAATAGCTTCAAGGTTTTTTTTTTCTTAGCACATGTTATTGCTCACCATATTGCTGCCATTACTTGAGGAAAATTCCTTCTTCTAGAGGTTGTTGTTGAGTTGTGTTTGTTCCACAAATAGGGAAGACATAACTCGTATATTGCAGATACAAATCATACAGGGACAGCCACTGTGAATGATTAATCAAGCTGCATCTTGCTGGTGGAGGTTTTTCAGCAGAGTGAAACACAAGTGAGAAGCAGGGAAGTCCTCGTAGGGACTGCAGCAGAGAGAAAATAAAACATCCCTGTCTCAAGGTTGGCCTCGCCCCTTCAGAAGTCTTTACAGCCTCTCTCGAGGGATGCACATCATCAAGGAAAGCTGCCTGGAAGGGAGCAAAGGGTTTTTCTGCTCGCTGTAGAGCACCTGTGGAATGTGAGAATGGCTTAGGGCAACAGTAGGGCAGGAAAAAAGCTGCTGGTTGGTAATTTGTGAGTTATTTTGGACAAAAGAAGGGGAGATATCTGTGGTGTTCTGCATACAGAAAGGATTATAGGACAAGAGGGAATGGCTTTCAGCTGGAAAAGAATAGTTTTAGATTGGATAGTAAGAAGAAATTCTTCCCTCTGATGGTGGGGAGGCCCTGGCAAAAGTTGTCCAGAGAAGCTGTGGCTGCTGCATCCCTGGAAGTGTTCAAAGACAACTGTTCTGTGAGAAGTGAGCTGGGAAATGGGCAAAAGGAACTGGCATTGTGAGACCCCTGAGCACCCATCAAGAGTTCAGGGATGGAGTACAACCTGATTTCTGCTCCACCTCTGGATACTTTCTGCCCAGAGTCTTCCACCCCCTGGACCCTGGTTTGGCCGGGTTGAGCCTAGGTCGCCTCTCTGAAACCCACACATCAGTGCAAGGGTTCCATCCAACCTGAGCTGACCAAATCTTGCCTTGCAATCTGCATTCTGAGTGCACTTTGGATAATGTACACTGCTCCAGTGAGAAAACTGACTTCACAAATATTTCCCCTAGTTCCTGCTGTTCCAGCATAGGCCTGGCATTTAGAGCTTGTCCTGCTTCCAACCATCTCTTCTCAAGGCCGAATAAGTGTTTGTTGTCCTTGATAAGACTGAAAATGTTTTACCACGTGGTGGCACAGCAATATGCAGGACTACTGCCTGGCCATTTGGGTCTCTGCTCCATCCTCTCCCCTCAGCCACTTGCTCTGTCCCTGAGACATGAGCACTCTTGCTCATCATGGTACCCTCCCCTGGGACCTGGCCCACTGGAGGACACTGGAGAAGTGATTCAACGTGACTCTGGAGCCAGGGGATGGGTAGGGATCACATGAGCAGCACCTTCTGGGCAGGTCTTGGGAGGTGATAACCGTGTGGGATGGATGCTCAACAGTTTTCTTTTGTGACTCTCATCTTCTACCTGTCTAAACAGGAGGAGAAATGGGCAGGAACCATGTGGGGTGTATGGGCTCCCAGTCAGGATGGTCCTTGGCTACATAGAGCAGAGCAGAAGCCCTGAAGGGTCAACAGGTTCCTCAGCCATCTTCAGACATACTTCCCAGTCACCATGAGCTACCATGACAGCACTGTCTGTGAGTCACATTCCCCCTCCCAAGAGCTGTCACTGCCTGGAAGGCTGCTGAGTTTTCACTGATCTCAGAGCCCAAACTGGACATGCCCACACATGCCAGTGGTGGTGTGCAGAGTGAGCACCAGCAGGGAAGTCTCTGCTTTTTGCTGTGAGAAGCCACACCAGATGCCCATTGCAGAAACATTTCACCTATTCTTCAGAGGTTGTTTGGCTGTTGGTGTTTGTTTGTTTAGAGGGGTTATGTTTTGCTTTGTTTGGTTTGTAATTCAATATGTTTAAGCAGGAAGAGAAGTGAAAATTGCTGGGACCATCTGCTGGTAGCAGTCAGCAAAACACACTGTTGATTGATCTTCTCTTCCCCCTCCCTGTGCTGGAAGATATCCATGGATCTGACAGTCTGGTGGGAATTCTGTGCTTGGGGCACCACAGTTTGGTGCAAGCAGGAAAGGAAGAGGTGTCAGTTAACCCAGCTCTTCTTGGACCTGCACTTCACCTGAGAAATCTATGGTAATACTATCATGGAGATTTTGGTTACCCAGTCACAAAGGCAGAAAGATGTGACCTGCCTGCTGTGATGAATGCTGCCCATCCTCTGAGGGGACCCCCCCAAGCCCAGAGCAGCCCTGCACTCCCAGGGGAGCATGGGAATGAAGGTCAGCCAGGCTGATCCTGCCAATTTAATAGAATGATAGAATCATTAAGGTTGGAAAAGATCTCCAAGATGATCAAGTCCAACCTTCAACCGAATCCCAGTATAGACACTAAATCATATCATGAAGGGCCACATCTACTCATTGTTTGAACACCTGCAGGGATGGAGACTCCACTGCCAGTGCCAGTGAATAAATGTTTGCTAATACCCAACCTGAACCTCCCCTGGCACAATTTGAGGCCATTTTCCCTTGTTGCCTGAGAAAAGATATCGACCCCCCACAACTGTTACTGTTGCTCTGCAACAACATTCTCACCTGGAACAGGTCTAATGGCCTTTTCCATCTGCACTGCTCCACAGACTCCTCTTGATGGAGCTGAACACTTCATAGACTGGTCAGGTGAGATGAGCAGGGACTTTCCCATTGCCCCTGCAGAACACAACAACTTAGGTCACTTGGGGTGTCCAGCTGGAGAAGAGGAGACTGAGGGGAGACCTCATTGCAGGTCCCACTTCCTCGGGAGGGGGAGAGGAGGGGCAGGCACTGATCTCTGCTCTGTGAGGACCAGGGACAGCACCCAGGGAAGGGCTGGAGTTGTGTCAGGGCAGGCTCAGGTTGGATCTCAGCAAAAGGCTCTTCCCCCAGAGGGTGGTGGGCACTGAGCAGGCTCCCCAGGGCAGTGGGCACAGCCCCAAGGCTACCAGAGCTGCAGGAGTGTTTGGATGATGCTCTGGGGCACAGGGTGTGACTCTTGGGGATGGTCCTGTGCATGGCCAGAAGTTGGACTCAACGATCCTTGTGGGTCCCTTCCAACTCAGCATATTCTGTGCTTTTGTGAGCTTACACTCCTTCACCAGACACTCCACTTCCACAGGTCAGGCTGAGGTGTGTCTGTACAACCTGCAGCTCAGCACCTCCCAGTCCGGCTCAGCACTTTGAACCACTCATGCATCAGGCAGGGAAAGAGCAGCATGTGGAGCCACTACTTTGTAGGCCAATTAACTTCAGCACTGTTGCCTATCTGTGCCTTTTTTGGGTGGGAAAGGTGAGTAAGAGATTTACTGGGGTGCAAGCAGGGGCACTGACCAGAGGTTCAGCAGAGGGTCGTCACTGGAGTGTCAGCTCTCAGCGCTGGAGATGCTCTGCAGAGGCAACAGCCCTCCAACACCCGCTGGCTGCAAACCCTCCTCCTGCAGCACCCAGGTTGAATGCAGAACAGGACAGCTCTGCACTATGTCTCTGCCAAATCCATTGTTCCTGCACAGCCCCCCGCCCCCCTCCCACCCTCTTCTTTCTCCCTTCCCCCAATCCATATTTCCATTGAAAAAATGCATTTTTGCTATGTCATGTGGGAAAAAAAAAAATACAGTGCAATTACACATTTTTATAGCACACCTTTCATAGCTTATAGTGGAGCTCTGCACATAAAAAAATGAGTTGCATAAATTTTAAAGACATGTAATACATACACAGTTAAAATCAGGCCACAACAGCAATAGAAAACAGGTGTGTGCTTAAAGGGAGATTTAAAGCAGGGACGTGAGTTGCACACGGGAGCCGTGGGGATGAAGCAGCAGAGCAGAGAGAGCTGCAGGCATTCATCCCATGGAGTGCTGGAATGGAGAGAGGGGCTGTAAATCTCAGCAACAAAACAGCCGAACAGGCACCCAAGGGGAGAGCAGAAAGATAAGGGTAAATATTTGAGATTCTGAACCCTCACAGGAATGATGCTTTGCAGAGATTGGGTCTCCAGAGACTGAGAGGGACACTGAAGAGTTCAGAGATCAAAGCAGAATTTCCTGAATCACAGAATATGCTGAGCTGGAAGGGACCCACAAGGATCATCCCGTCCAACCCTCAGCCCTGCACAGAACCATCCCCAAGAGTCACGCCCTGTGCCCCAGAGCATCATCCAAACACTCCTGCAGCTCTGGCAGCCTCGGGGCTGTGCCCACTGCCCTGGGGAGCCTGCTCAGTGCCCACCACCCTCTG
>JAWWEW010000036.1:435429-466949 GCA_035583185.1 Anabacerthia variegaticeps | reverse complement strand
GTGCTGTCCCTGGTCCCCACAGAGCAGAGATCAGTGCCTGCCCCTCCTCTCCCCCTCCCCAGGAAGTTGGACCTGCAATGAGGTCTCCCCTCAGTCTCCTCTTCTCCAGATGGACACCCCAAGTGCCCTCAGCTGCTCCTCACACACTTCCCCTCCAGGCCCTGACCCATCTCTGTTGTCTCCTTTGGACACTCTCCAATGGCTCGATCTCTCCCTTCCATTGTGTCCCCTCAGACTGTTCCAGTACTGCAGATGAGGCCATCCCAGTGCAGAGCAGAGCGGGACGATTCCCTCCCTAGCCTGGCGCCCCAGGACAGAGATGTCCTTTCTGGCTGCCAGGATTCAACTGTTGAAACTCTACCCCACGGGGATGCCAGTTCAACTAGTGCCCTTATGCACTTCTGAAAGCTCCAGGATAGATGCGTTCTGCTGTGAGGTTGCACTCAGCCCCCTTAGTCCAACCAGCAGCAGTTTGGTGCAGGCTCCATAGGAGGAAAAAGCTTGAGCCATAGCTGGGCCAAAAATTCCTTCAGTAACCCACAAAGGAACAGAGTGACCCAGTGAGCTCCAATGCATATGAGATTGGAACACCAATCACACATGGACAGCCATGGTTTTTCTCATTTATGAAGGAACAAAGGAAGTTTTGTGTACAAAGAGTCTCACACAGGCTTTTCTCATCTCATGCAATTTCACTGAGACTAAACAAGGTCTTCATCCACTGTGCAAATCGTTCTGACTTGATTCTAACTTGATTTTCCCTTGTATGTTCCACCCATGTAATAGGGTGAACCTTGTCATTGAACTTTGTTATATCAAACTTTTACAAATTCTTACTGAAACTACTTTTGCTAATACCTTTGACAATGATTCTTTGAATGACTAAATCAGTCATTTGCAGCAAATGTGTGTAGTTGGCAGGCTCCCAAATCAGGATACACAACAAATTGTTGTAGAGAGCAGAACCTGAAATCAGAATTTGGAACAACTGCTACATACAAGACCTCCAGCTGATCAAGGATTTCTGGTCAGCTGTATCTTGGTGTGATGGAAGCCAAGAGGATTTTCAGGACCAAAGATGGACCTGTATCTGAACTTGTGCCCCAGGAAAGGAGCCAGAGAAGGTTGTTGCAACCTCTGAAAGAAGTAGCTGGCTTAGATATTAAGAAAAGATTCTTCTCCCAGAGGATGGTCGGTCACTGAACAGGCTCCCCAGGGCAGTGATTATGGTACCAAGGCTGCCAGAACTTCAGGAGTGTTTGGACAACATTCTAAGGCACATGATAGGATTGTCAGGGTGTCCTGCACAGCATCAGGAGTTGGACTGAATGATCCTTGTGGGTCGCTTTCCAGCTTAGAATATTCTGTGATTCTTTACCCAGCTCTCTGGAACTTGGCACTGGGATGGAAAGCTGAAGTTGACCAGGTGTGCAGTGTGTCCAAGTAAACATATTCTCAGGTGTAGGCTTGGGCTGCATCCCAAGACATCCATAAGAGGACAATGTTGTCTCTTCACCAACTTGCAGCAGAGATGTGCTCAGCCTCCCTATTGGGAAGTGTGCTGCCTGTCCTGGAACCAAGTTCCTGCGGTTGACAGTAGGCAGAGAAGTTGGACTTGGTGTCCATCTAGGAGAATGTGCAGGCATTGAGAGCCAGTGTGAAGACCCTTTGAACAGAGCTATGGACAGCCTTCTGCACACTCAGGTCTTTGTCATGAGCAAAAGGCACATTAGTGTGACCTGGGGTGTGTCCTGCTCTGGCACAGACTGCAGTGTCCTCTTCATCAGAGAAAGGGGGGGAAAATGTCTCAAAATCAAGCCTTCTCATCTCCAACTCCAAGGGTCCCAAATGGGAGATATCTTCTGCTACAACTGCAGAGAGGCAGAATAGAAAGATCTCTCATTCCCCTTGAATCATATGATCGTTAAGGTTGGAAAACACCTCTAAGATCATCAAGTCCAAATGAGAGCATCCCAGAAGACAGAGTCATGGCAAGACTGAACGGAAAACCCACACTGGTCCATGGTGAATAGTGGTCCATGGAAACATGATCCCAGCCCAGTAATTTTCCCTCTTCAAATATCCATGCCTTCTTGCATGGATACTTCTTCTCAAAGTCCTGCACCCATGGTGCTCACCAACCCTTTCACAGAAGAAATGGATATTTTGGTCCACCTTCCATTCTTATCCAGGTCAAGATGACAACACAGGGATAGCCAGAGGCATCCCAGGAGCAGAGACACCACTGTCAGACTCAGCTCAGTCTGTCACCTGTGTGGAGCAGAAGCTGGAGAAGGCTGCAAGGACTGACACACCTTCAGGAACCATACCTTTCCTGAAAATATAAACTTTCCCAGCCCCACCTTCCACACCTTCACACAAAGGGGGGTCCCCCAGCTGCTCCCCCACCTGCATTTTCAGATATCCATGCCCAGAGTGTGCCACCCCACCAGCACAGCTGAGCCAGGACCCTGGGACAGCCCCACCAGCACACAGTGATGCCCCAGGGGGAGGGCTGGCCAGAAGACACTGCAAACCTTAAAAGTGCAGTTTGGAAATCACTCCAAAAAGCAGAAGGAACCTGTGAAAAGTTTTTGAGAACAAAAACTAGGAAAAAAAGCCAAAACTTAAACTCAGCCAGTCTCCCAATAGGAGCTCCAGAGGGTATTCTTCAAAAAGCTGGCTCTGATGCAAGGGAGACACAGATCTAAGATGCCACATATTTTAAAATGTGACTTTTCCAGCACAGCTGTCCTACTAAGCCTGCATGATGAGTTCCACCCTGGACCCAAGACACACTATGGTTATGGGAGTTTTTTAATCATTATCATTAATTTGTTAAAACCATTATGACACGTTGGTTCCCAGCCAGCATTTTTCTAATGAAGGATGTTTTGGCAAGAAGTTCTTGACTGGCTTGTGCACCTTGGGAATCCCAGCCACTAAGAAAGCCATTAAAATGGATGTGAGCATTCATGTGGACACTTGACAGTTGTCACAACTTCTGCAGGATGGCCCAGTGCCTCCCACAGGTTCCTAGGTACCCTGTCACATAACACTACTACACTGGCAGACACCCAACAGTCCTGTTTGCAGAATGCTCCCTGCAATCCTGATTCTGCCAGGTCAGAGCTGTCTGTGCCCCCAAAGACTCGCCCTCAGGAGGATTAGAGTGGATGGAGTGCCCACCTGCCCATGCTGGTGGCAGAAGACACTGATTTGGAGCAGAGAAGGGGATTCCTGTACCACTAACCTGCCTCAGGAAATAAAAGGAATTGTTTGCAAACCAAGAAAACTCAACATGAACATGTCGAAGTGAGACTTCTCTGTGCCTTGCAGGAGGTCACTCTACCCTCCCCCAAACTGTTCCCAGCCCCACATGGTGCTCCTCTGCAGGGCAGCTAGTGCTACCAAGTCCCTCATCTCTTTCCAGCAGCCTCCCAGGCTCTGTGGAGCTGCGAGCTCTCTGCCAACCTTGCTCTTCACCCCTGCCCCACATTTCCCGGTCTCTGCTCCCTAGAGGCTCTGTGAGTGTGCCACACTTAGCAGGTGACACAGTCAAAAAGTCCCTTCTGGTTGGTGCTCCAGGCATGACTCTGGAAAGAAATATGACACAGTAAAAACCAGCATTTTGGCACAACAGACACCATCTATCACGGAAGGGTTTGCTTCACTCTCAAGAGCTCAGAAAGAATTTTTTTCCCGGATTTTGAAGCGGGGGTTTCAGTCAGGGTTCTGTAAGTTCCAGCAAGAATCTTTAGAAATCAATCTCTGTCCCTTTCTACAAGCCAGATGGGTCACAAACCGAATTACCACATCCTACATCCCACATCTTTTGACTCATCTCCCCACCACCCCCTTCTCATCCCTACCACACCAGCATCACGTGTGGTCTGCTCCTGACTCGCTCCCTGTCCCTCATCAGCTACTGCTGTGACCCAGCTCCCCTTCTCTTTCCTCACCCTCTCTTCTCGCTGGTCCTCCCCCAGGGCTGCTGGCAGCTCCTCATGGTCCTCCCAAGGCTTGACACTGTGACCTTCTCCTTTTTGTCTTCCTCCAACCGTTTGTCCAGGGGCATTTCTCACATCCAGTCAAGCCTCATTGGCACAGTCCTGCTGATGAGTTCCCTCAGTGACAGGGCTGTCTCCATGGTATGGTATGGAGGTCCCAGGAAATAGGGAAGGCAGTCCTGGGACTGCCCAGTCATCTCTTGAGACAGGACAAACTCAGGACATAATGCATTTCTACTGAGATACCCCTCAGCCCTCCTGTCACACTCTGAATTAGCTCTCCTGGGGCTTGACACTGAGGACAGGACACATTGCCCAGGTTTAATTTGAGACATGGCTGTTCACAGGTGTTTCCACACCCCACTGCTGCCCCAGTTCCCCTGCAGCAGGTGCCCCACAGGTCTCTGAGGGACAGCGTGGGATGTACAGGCAAGGTGACTTATGACAGCACCTGGTGGCCACAGGCATCTGTGAGTGCCTGTGTCAAATTTCTTTGCAACCTAAAGCAGGACAATGTGCCTGGGCTGCCGCTGGGATTCAGGGAAACTTTGAGGAGACACCAAACACTGCAGGACTTCAGCTCTGCCGTTTCACTGCACAACCCTCCTCTCAGTGCAGCCAAACTGTGCTCTGATAGAGCTGCTGGAGATTCGGGTGCTTTTAAAGACCATTTTAAGGTCATGTTTGTCTGGTTTACTGCAGACTCAGACTGAGCACCATGGCAAGAGAGGAGGTGAACTCTTCAGGTCCTGCAGTAGTAGGTGGCCAGCAGGACAGTGAAGTCTCTGCCCATCGTGTACTGTAGAGGGAGAGCAGGGAAGGAGGCATCCCTGCTCTGCAGCTCTGCAGTGAATTTACCAACCCTTCAGTTTTCTAAAGCTCATTTCAAATCATTTCCTTGATTATTTTAATTCAGTAATTGATCTGTTCCTAAATCCCACTCAGGCCTCCAAGTGCTCTCAAAGTCATCACTGCCGTGCACACCCTCCTGAGGTCTCCGAGCCAAGCCTGGCCTTGCAGTGCTCTCTGTCGGTGTCCCAGACCAATAGCAAAGTCCTGGAGAGATTTGGCAACATCTCTGAGGGTCAGTTGTCCCCCAACAGTGTGAAGCCGCATCTTGGGCACCTCTCAGGGATGAACAAGAAGACCCTAGATTAAAGCACACCATATGGGAGAGCAACCTCCCCTCAGCCTCTCCCACAGCACGGGGTGGGACTCAACCCCGCTGCCATGTGCACGGGGGCCCAAGCAAACACCCCCGGAGCAGCTCTGATTCACCCAGCCCTCCCCTGCTGCCTGGATTGCAATCCCCCTGTGAGGAACACGGGGGTGGGCAGGGGCCTACACTGCACATGGAAAGTTGCTACATGAGGGCCTCCAACTGTGCATTTAATTCTGTAGTCATGTTTCTGAGATCTCTGAAAGCTGCTTCTTTCAGGGTAATCCCATGGGAAGTGGCAGCTCTCCTCAGCAGGGTCCATCCCTGGTGGCTCCGATGAGCGCAGCCAGGATAGCGAGTGGGCTGTGACAGCGGGCACATGTGTCACCCTGTCTCTGTGCCTGAAGTGCGAGCATGCAGCACCGAGAAGCCTGTGCTGTGGGGGAATTTCACCTGCTGATGCCACCTCATTGCCTTGCTGAATTCCTGCTGTCTCTTTCACCCACCAGCAGCGCTCTTGGCATCATCAGTCCTTCAGTTATACAGTGTTTAAAAAGAGAAAAAACAGCCAGAGAACATAAAAACAAAGTGATGTAACCACAGAACAACCTTATTCAAAAAGCCAGTAACCTTTGAGTGTAGCCAGTGTGCTGCACTAGTGCAGCCTCATTAAAGTGGGGCACCACTGCTCCACACCACACCAAGGTGCACAAGCTCTGAACACCTTGGCACTGAACCTGCAGTGCCACCTGCAGCAGCAGTTCATCACTCTCATGAACACAAGTACCACGGGGACACAACCAAACCACAACAAAATGCAACCCTGCCAATGTCTGCACAGAGACGTATGTGGAGGAGAAACTCATGAGCTCTTCTCGGGAAGCTAAACTTCCCTCTGCATTGTGTATGCCAATGGCTCATGGTCCATGACATTCTCATGGGCACTGGGGGCTCTCTGAAGAAAATAGTTAATTCTGAATAACTTCCCACGCTTATGGAGATGGTTTCCATCCTTTATTTAGCACTCCCCGCCTGAAGGAGGCATCTGACAGCTGCAGTTGGTCATTTCCAATATAAGATCCTGGCAATTTTGGAGAAAGATGGAAAGCTCGAAAAGCCGATTTTTGTTCCAGGTTCTCATCATGAGATAAGGATCAGTGCTTAGGTTGTTCCAGCTTCCCACACCCATTTTGTCCAGCTCCTTTCTGGATGTAGGTCCAATCCTTCCACCTTGACTGTCTGATTTTGGGAAGAAGGGCATGTTTGGGAATACCAATCCAGCAGTCTGAGCAGCAGGAATATATCCATGTTCTAGGTTATTAAAGGAGCACTGCTACTCTGTACTGATGTCTGGCACCATACACACATCAATGCTCTCCATATGGTTCCCAGATTTGTGTGGACACAAACAGTGTTGCAGGTAGTTGTTACCAGGTTGTTTTCAAGCATTCCAAGATACAATGTTTGGGGAGCAATCCTCTGCAGGGATCCACCTCTTCTGCCATGTTTCAAGCAAAGGATGAGAGTAAATGGGCTTAAACTGAACTCGGGGAGGTTCAGATTAGATACTGGGCATGGGACTAAGTTACTCAGGGAGACAGTGGAGTCACCACCTCTGGAAATGTTCAAGAGGCCTCTGGATGTGACACCTGGGGACATGGTCAAGGAGTAATTATGGTAGTACTGGTTTGATGATTGGCAGGACGATCTTGAAGGTCTCTTCCTGCCTTGATGATTCTCTGAAATCCTGGATCATGAATGGGGAGCAGGAAACACTGACCATCCTTCTGCTGAGTGCTTCGAGAGCTGCCATGTGGGGCTGCAGTGATACCATCCCAGCTAAGGGCAGATCCAGCCTGGGTCAGGGTCCATCTTTGACTGTCTGGTCACTGTAGCCTCCACATAACACCAACAGCTGGAATTGTAAAGCTGGCCCATGACCCATGCCTGGTCCCCCAAGAGGACGCTCTGCCAAGCACTAATTGTGACACTTTGGTGAATATGGTGTACTGATCCTGAAGCCCCTCATGTGCCCGCCCCCATTCTCTACTAGCAGCGTTTAAGTAATTCCAACTTTACAAATGCAGCCTGTCATCAGGCAAGGCCAGTACATCTCCTGTCCTGGGCAAACAATCTGGCCAACTATTTGTTATTTTTGTTTCATTCTACTTTGGAAATCATCAAGGATTTTGAAAGCTGTGTTTCTTCTCCCTGTGCCCTGGAGCTGGCCCTGGCAACAGTGCAGTCCTGCAAGATACCTCAGCAGCCTTCCTGTACCTAAAGAGGTGCAGTATCCAAAGATAGCAATAACCTTCCAGCACCAAAGGAGGGCTCACACGAAGGCTGGTGAGGGACTTTTCATGAAGTCATGTAGTAACAGGACAAGGGGAAATGGCAGTACACTGAAGGAAAGTAGATTTACATTGAATATTAGGAAGAAATTCTTCCCTGTGGGGGTGTTGAAGAACTGGCACAGGTTGCCCAGAGAAGCTGTGACTGCCCCATTTTTGAGAGTGTCCAAGGCCAGGTTGGACTGGGCTTGGAACAAACTGGTCCAGTGGAAGGTATCCCTGCCCATGGCGGAGGGTGGAATGAGGTGATCTTTAAGGTCCCTTCCAACCCAAAACATTCTGTTATTTTGTGACTCTGATCCCAGCTCTGCCTCTGCCATGCAATACAACACACCCTGCATAAACTGCACAGAAGAGACTGCACCTCTTCCAAGCACCAAAGCTGAATTATTCTCACTGTGTTTCACACATCTGTTGCTGAAGCCTGAAAGCCAAGCTCACTGGTGCTTCCTGACGAAGCTGGGTTTGCTCCCAGACTCACCTCACTGCCTCGGCTTCCAGGGCACCTGGACACCTGCTCAGGTGAAGATGTTTAGATGGACAGAGTTACATTTGAGCAACTAATGCTGCCCAATGCTTTGTTTATGTGTCAAGGGCTCAGGTACCTTCCTTAAAGACATCCAGGCATGACTTACTTGAGATCCAAGCACCGAGATGCTCCCATGCACATTGACTGCCTGAACTTCTGTTATAGGACTGGAGGGCTGATGTTCACAGACAGCTGTCCAGCATCATGTCAAGTCCTCTGGAAGCATCTGTGTCTCCCACAGGCTGGCAGACTTCATGCTCATGTCTATTTCATGATCAAGATTTGCTAGTGTTTCAGCTCTCTGAGTGGCTTCTGGTAACCCTGCTGTGAAGTGAGAGACCCTGCAGCCCATATATGAGATCTTTCACTTACTACTTGTGAAGAAACCCAAAACTCACCCTTTGTTTTCTTTATTGTAATAAACAAGTTTCAAAGGTGCTACTGCATTCTCAGCAGGCTCCATCCTTTTATCTGCGGCTGTGAAGGCAAGTTTTGCTTCTACTCTGATGAGCACATTAACTCTACATTTACCCCAATTTCTTGCCCTAGGTGTAGGATTTGTTCCTAAACTGAGAACGTCCCTGAACTAAGAATCATTTGCAGCATTGGATTATTGCATGTATGAAGCACAGAGCCTCTGAGAATTTCCCGTGCTGTGCCTTTTTGCTTGACCATTCATTTATTTGCTGCACAGATCACATGATGTGGTTGCAGCTCTCCAGCACCTGTAGCTTTATATCACAGATACTGCAATTTCCTGTCAGCCCGCCTCAGCCAGGAACTCCTGTTTGGCTTTGCTCTGCCTACCCTGCAGAAACAAATCCATTAATGAATCACTTAAACTCTTTACAAAATTATAGTAATTTTCTAATTCAACTGTTTCATTCCTTTTCAAGTAATCTTTGACATTGAAAGGCATCACACTCCTTCATAGGTAGGAAAAGGGATTCTTTGCATTTTGGCAAATAGTTTGTTTGAATCGGAGAACCACAGAATCACCAAGGCTGGAAGAGAACTTCAAAATCATCAAGTTCAACCATCAACCCCGCACCACCATAATCACTCCTAAACCACATCCTCAAGTGCCACATCAGATGCATTGAACACTTCCAGAAATGATGACTCCACCACCTCTTTGAGCAACTTATTCCAATGCCTGACCACTCCTTCAGGGTAAAAATGTTTTCTTATATCTAATCTGAACCTCCCCTGGTGCAACTTCAGGCCATTTCCTTTCATTCTTTTGCTTGAGCCATGGCAAAATAGACTGACCCCCACCTTGGTACAACCCCACCTTTCAGGTAATTGTAGAGAGCGATGAGGTCCTCCTGAGCCTCCTCGTCTCCAGAGAAGGTCGGGTACAAATTGTAAGACTGCACAGTGAGCATCAGGATTATTCCCCTATGACACTCTTAAAAATGAATCACAGAATCATTTGGGTGGGGAGAGACTTTAAAGCTTATCCCATTCCACCCCCTGCCATGGGCAGGGACACCTTCCACTAGACCAGGTTGCTCCAACCCCATCCAACGTGGCCTTGGACACCTTCAGGGATGGGGCAGCCACAGCTTCTCTGGGCAACCTGTGCCAGGGCCTCACCACCCTCACAGGGAATAATTTCTTCCTAATATCTGATCTATACCCACTCTCTGTCAGTGGGAAGCCATTCCCCCTTGTCCTGTCACTCCATCTCCTTTAAATAGCCTCTCTACGTTTTTCCTGTAGCTCCTTCAGGTACTGGAGGTTGCAATTAGGTCACCCTGAAGCTTCTCATTTCCACCACAAGGCTTCAATTGAGAGACTCCTGACCAGAACAATGGAGGTGCAGACAGGGCAGGCACAACAGCAGGGGAGCTGTGACCAGCAAACTGCCCCCTCTTGCAGTGCAACCACAGACTCTGTTGCTGCAGGAACTGTGTTTTCCCATGTTGCTGTGAATCCTCTGCACTGCCTGGGGCTCCGAGTTCCTGCTGGCCCTGCTCTGGCCTCGCTCGGTACCAGGTCACTTCATTAGTTTGGTGTTGTGTCCAGAAAAGCCAGGAAAGATGATCCTAGTGTGAGCTGCCTGACAAAGCGATGCAGCACCATTATCCACTTTGAAAAGCAGATGGGTCACTGTGGTACAAGCTGTTGATCCATGTTGTCGGGAGACAAGTATCTCAGTAGAAGGTCTGGAAGTGGGAACATGCTGTGCCTCTCCAGGGGCAAGCTGAAGTGCTGGTGTGGACCATACAGGATTCACAACTGTCCTGCTAGTCCCTCAGAAAATGACTTTTTAATACAAGGAATGTGGTAACCTGGGAGGCTCGGGCAGCTGTTCTAACAGACTGTGTTATCTTTGCATTGACAGGGAAAATAAGTCAGAGCAGTTGTTGGGGAGTTTGAGAAGGTGAACAGGAAACCTTTCCTAAACAAACAGAGTAGCAGAGTTGCAGGCTACTTGGCCAAGAGAGGGACAGAGCTGCTCACCCATCTCTGGGGATCCCATCCACTGTGGAAGGAAAGGATCTGTGCAAAGCACAGGGTGGGAAGGCTGCTGCTGCTGCTACCCGTGGGATCAGTGCCAGACTCCCAGAGCACATCCCCAGCCCCAGAGAGCACCCATCTCTGGGCACACAGCAGATTGTCAATGCAGGGAGTAACCAGCTCTCAAATACCTTTCTGGTTTCTTCCTAAAAGCCCAAGCCTTGGCATTACAAACTTCAAAGATATCAAGTGCTGTTAGAAGCTAGGAAATAAAAATGGGAAATGCACCATGCCATGGGGATGGATGTGGAGCAACTTGGGTTAAATTTTAGTGGTTTAAGCCATTGTTTTAGCTCTCACTGTGAGCTGAAGCCCAGGTACTGGACAGTCAGTCTGTAACTCAGCTCCCGCAGGCACCTTCAGCACTCGCACCCACATCTGACCAAGGCTGGATATCCCAGAGTGTAGAAAGGGCCCAGTGAATTGTCCTGGGAAAAGCAGAAGCCAGGGCAGAGCTGGGAGAATTTCCCCACAGAACAGGGATGTGATCAAGTTGCCTCCACGATGGCAGATTTGGGATCACATGTATCACAAGGACAGCCAGGACTGATCCCTGCACACTATCCCATAGACCCTGGCAGCATCTTTCTGCCTTTTCCTTGTGGTCTTATGCTCATTCCTGATTTATCTGCTCTGTGCAACATCATGGGCCCAGCCCCCACTGCCTCCACATCTATTCGGTCTCTGCTTGGTCAGAGCAAGAGACTGGGACACTCAAAGTTTCTACTGTTTGGGGACAGATGCTGCTGCTGTCCTGTAGGTCTCTGGTATGACATGGGACCTCTGATCTCAGGCTGGACTCTCTGTTCCCAGAGGAAGGAGTGAAAGAAGAGCAATGTGAAGCCAGTTCCCACATCTCTGGCTTACCATGCTTTGCTTTACCTCCATAAGGATAAAAATTATCTATGATTCTAGATCCCTGCTTCAGCCTGAGAGCCATGGCTAGAGATTTTCTGGTCCAGGAAATTGCTCCTGAGTGTGAGGAAGGGAGACGGATGGCTTTGGATTGAGAGGTCTGGTGGAAGAGGTGCACAAGAACTGGCACACAAGGATAAAGCCATTCTCAGGGGGGAATAGAGAGTATACAAAGGTGGAGAGGGGATGAGAAGGGGATGGTAGGGGATAGAGCAAGAAAGATTGAGAGTTTTTTACTGTTATTAATTGCACAGTCATGTTCTGGGCTCATTCAGGCTCTGTGCAGTGTATGTGTTGGGCTTGCTCTGGGGACTGTGTAACCAAGCAGGATCCCTCATTCTCTGGGAAGACCAGAAACCTTTATGGAATAAAGTGAGGGATTGCATGAGAAAAAAAACGCACTTTCATGTGGGTTCCGTCGTACCCTTGCATTTCCTCTAGTATTTAATGCTGAGCTGAATTATGGCTTTCTCCTTGTCAGGTCCCCAGTGGGAGATCCTTAGGGTCAGGTTTTCAGGAGTGCTGAGCACTCGGAACAGAAGCCAACAGGAGCTGTGCTTTGAACAGACAAAAGGTAAATAAATGCTAAGTCCACAGAAAATCAGGCACCAGGGCCTGCTGCGTGGGATGGCACGAAAGCATCCAAACTCGGGCTCTGGTGCTCATCTCCCTGCCTCAGTTCTCAAGGGAGAAAGTACAAGGTCATTACACAGGTGTTTTGTGGAAATAAATTCATTAGCACTTGAGAAGCATCCCCAGCCCCCGATGAAAGCAGGAACCCCCAAGAGGGAATGAATAATTCTGTAGTCAACAGAGAGTTTGGATGGTGTGCAACAAATAAAGCCTGCGGCACACATTGAATGGGGAGGATTAAGGGAAATATTGAATGACTACCCAGGCATGGAATGAGTTAGGGATTCTGTGGAAAAACTAGTATATGATCATGTAATTAAACACTGCATTGTAATGAACCTGCTCAAGAGGCTAATGCTGAGGACAGCCTTAATTTTGGTGCTTTCAGCATCTGAAGCACTTGACTTTGAGTGTCAGTGTACTTTTAAAGTAGATTTCTGAATGTGATCCCGCAAGCAAAGAGGAAGAAAACCTTAATGCTTAGGCCACAGTGAGCTGACTAACTGCTATCCTGCAGAAGTAAACACAGTATCTGGCATTTACCCTTATTTAAGAAAGCAAAACAGAGGAAGGAATATGCATCAGCAGCGATTTCCAGCTATGGAAAGTTGCGAGTTTCTGATGGCTCTGAAATTAACTTGAAAGAGATTGTTTAACTTCAAGAAATATTCAACAATACAGTATTTTGTGGCCAAAACTATGCACACCTATAAGTGAGAGTATTTCATTGCAAATACAAACTTGGTCACTGTTTCATCATGTATTTGTGATTTTGCATGTGGAAGGAATTCTCTGTGTATGTTGTGAGTGTAAAAGCATGACATTGCAGTGAGATGCACGTTATTGGACACAAAAACAAGGCTTATGTCCATTGGAGAGGGAGACAAGGGAGAGCAACTCCAGGAGTGGGGGTGGGAGACACATAAATAGGGGATCTGCAGAGCTGGGAAAACAATCCCAACAAAAGGGGGGAATAAAGTCTGAAAAGAGGCAGGACATGGACAATCCTGGAATGCGTACAGAATTTTATAAAAATTGGCTGATTTTAATTCTCTTTCACATTTTGGAAATACTAGAATGTGTCCTACTTCGAAGGGGTTTTTTTACTTCATATGCTACCAAGAGAAATGTTTCAGTGCTGAACTCCCCCATAGCGCTCAAGAAATTTGGATGCAAGATCTGGAGTAGGACTCAGGTACAACTAACAGGACAGACAAGAGCAGTCAGATGCTGACACAGTAACTGAGCCAAGCTCGAGGCACAAAGCGCTGGGTAACACCAGGACTGGGCTGTCCTGTGCCCTCCCTGACCCACTGTCCACAGGCTGCTGAGGGTTGTAGGATGAGCTCCAGGAAAAGTTTCTCTGCTTTCCTTGATCACTCAGGAAAAGAAGTAAACTTTAATGAAGGTGCAGAGGGAACCTGCTCCCTTCTATCAGCACGATCTGCAGGAGCTGGATCAGACTGCATGTCCCTCTGCCATACCCAGACATGTTCCCATCAGCCATGGAAGAACTTGCTGCACGGGGATGTGCAAAGGTCAGGGTGCAGACAGGCAGCACAGCTCCCCAGGCTCCATCGCCCTCCAAAACAGCTGCAGCAGTGCAGACCCTGACGGGTTTTGTTCATTAAACTCACATTACTGTTCTCTGAGGAGCCTGACCTTTATTCCTCAAATCAAATGTCAAAGATGTTTATCACGAGACTCACTGAACTGCAGAGAGTTCCTACTCTGTGGGAGGTGGCAGAAGTATTGGAGGACATGGCCCTCCATCTCTGTGGGGTGCTCAGGCTGGTTCCACCACCTGCATCTGCAGGGCAATGGCTTTCTCCAAATGAAGAAAGGTGGCTGCAGATATCCCTGAAGAGCTGACAGGGTGACAAGATGCCCTGGGATATCTGAGCACAGCTACTTGGTCCATATGATCAGTCTTCTCACCAAGCCTCTGCTTTGTGCTCCTGGTGTTTTCATTTGAACCCTATTGCAGTGGGAGTTGGAAGTGGCCTTGGAAGAAGCCACACCTCTGGAGATGTGCTGGACAGGGACTGATTGGGCAGACCTGGATAAGCAGCTCCTGGAGGGAATGATGGCTCACCCAGGAGGCGTAGTCACCACGCACAGTCAGGCAAAAGAACACTGAAGGAGGTCAGAGGATCTCTGAGAGCTCATATCCTTGCTCTGCTCCCTGTAGGAAACTGGATGTCTTCCCTGCAAAGCTGTCCCTCTGGGAAAGTGACATTTCCTTTAAGCTTTTGTCTCAAAAAGTCCATAT
Organism: Anabacerthia variegaticeps; assembly: GCA_035583185.1. Lineage (NCBI taxonomy): Eukaryota > Metazoa > Chordata > Aves > Passeriformes > Furnariidae > Anabacerthia > Anabacerthia variegaticeps. Next base: position 452,554 of record JAWWEW010000036.1, on the reverse strand, counting down.
ATTTTTTTCTCTCATAGGAAGTCCAAAGTTCCCAAGCCCAGCAGATGCCTCCACAGACAGTGTCTGGAGTTACCAGACAGTTTCTTTTCTGTTGAAATGCTGTTTTGACAGGAAATTTCTGCCTGGCCTGAGCACCCAGATGGCAGATCTGTTTTGTGGTAAGCTCTTAGTAATTGCGAGGCTGGAGGCCCCTCTGCTGTGGAGCCAGGCTGAGAGAGCTGGGAGTGTTCAACCTGGAGAAGAGAAGGCTCCAGGGAGACCTTGGAGCCCCTTCCAAAGCCTAAAGGGGCTCCAAGAGAGCTGGAGAGGGACTTGGGACAAGGGATGGAGGGACAGGACAAAGGGGAATGGCTTCCCGCTGCCAGAGGGCAGGATTAGATAGGATATTGGGAAGAAATTCTTCCCTGTGAGCGTGGTAAGGCCCTGGCAGAGGTTGTCCAGAGAAGCTGTGACTACCCCATGCCTGGAAGTGTCCAAGGCCACGCTGGATGGGGCTTGGAGCAACCTGGTCTAGTAGAAGGTTCTCCCCCATGGCAGGGGGTGGAAGAAGATCAGCTTTAAGTGTCCCTTCCCACCCAAACCATTCCATGATTCTGTGGTTCTCTCCATTCTGAGAAAGGCCACACCACCATGGATGGCGTAGGGAGAGCACAGCTGTGCTTGGGGAGAATGAAAAAGAACCACAGTTGGATTCTCTCCTCAGGTTTTTTGCTGTACCCAGACCACCCCCACAGACCTCTTACGTTGCTTATATTCTGCAGCTCTGAAGGACCATGGCCTGGGACTTGTCCCTGGCCATGTTTATTGCTCAACAGGGCTCAGCTGTGCTGTCCTCTCCTTGCTGGTAATGAAACAAGTTTGAACACTCCGTGATTTGGTGAATTAATTCTTGACTTTCCTGAAGTGGAGAACAGCACCCTGAAAGTCTCCTGGAGATGTGTTCCTCCTTGTCACCTTTACATCTGACACCTGCACACTCTCACTTGCAGGTGGCCAAGGTGAAGATCCCAGGGCATAGGGACTACTTCCCACTAGCTTCCCTGAGTCAGGCAAATGAAAGGAAAGCCTGGATGCTGTTCCTACACAGACAGGTCTGCAAGACCATGGGATGATTAAGCACTTTTTCTAGTCTGGCAATATTCACTATGTGACTTGTAGGAACCAGAAGGGGAGAAAACAGTCCAGTTTCACACCCTGCCTCCATCCAGCACCCACTGTGCTCCTCTTCCCAGCTACGGAATGCCTCATCCTGTCCATCCACTGTTCTAATTGCATTCCTTTTATGTAATGTTTATATATTTACAGCCTTCACTCCAAGCTGAACAAAGTTTTTTTCTATAGGAGTTTCCTTGTCAGTCCATCTGTCATGGTAACAATTCTCCATCTCCTGGCTGTCGTGGAGTCTCAATAAGCTGTGCACTTGCAGATTTATGTGCTGGTAATAACAAAGTAACATGGTGCAGACTGCAAAGTGTAATTTCCTGCACAAAAGCACAATGTGACCTGTTCCATCTCCCTACCTTTTTGGTAAGGTTTACACACTGGCTGTCACCATCTTGTCTAGGCAGAAAGTCCACATCCCAGAAAATTCACTGATAGGCTCTCTGAGATGTTGTTATTTGTACAGAGTCCTGCATGAGCGCATTCATTTGTTCTCCTTGTTCCTCCCTCAGGCTGATGTGACACCCGTGCACCCCAGGCAGGAAGGCCAACAGCACTCTGGGCTTTACTGACAGGAACATTGCCAGCAAATCATGGAAGTGGTTATTGCCTTGAACTCAGTACTTTTTAGACCACATCTGGAATAGTGTGTCCGCTGTTAGGCACCTCAGTAGTGGATATTGATGAACTGGAGGGAATTCAGTACAGGGTCACCAGGATGGTCATGGGGCTGAAGCAATTGCCTTGGTGAGGAGAGGGCACAGGAGTGGAGTTTGTTAGCCTCGACAACGGAAGGCTTTGGGGACATGTCCTATTGGTTGGCTGGTGTCTTTGCTGAAGGTCATCAGGAAGATAGAGCCAAGCCACAGTAGTGCATGGTGGAAAAACAAGAGAATGGGTATAAATTGAAACAGGATAGGCTAAAAATGGGTGTAAGGAAAGTTTTCTCCCAATTAGCAACAGTCAAGCAAAGAAATAGGCCGTAGCATCTCTGTTCTTTGAGTTTTTAAAACCCAGCTGGAGGTAGTCCTCAGCAGTCTGGTCTGATTTCATTGCTGGTGTCTGAAGGCAGCTGCACCACAGACCTCCTGAGGTCACTTCCAAACTGGGTAATTCTGTGATTTCATTATTATAATTAGTGATCACAGTTTTCTGGGGTGGCTACAAGTGTCAGGCAGACTATCTCAGACTGCTTTGCTGGATGGTGGGATGAACACACACCTGTAGGAGTCAGACACATGCCAAGACTGATTTCTGTTTCCACAGATTAGAAACAGATGGCTGCCAGAAGCTGCTGCTTCTGTGAGCATCCAGGAGGGCTGTCGTACAGCAGTGGAGATGTGACCAAGGCAACATACGTGAACCAGGCGTGACATCTTCGTGTCAAAACAGCCCAGTGTGTGCACCTAGTGCAAGTGTAGACCCTCAGTAGCTGCTCTGCCCAAGGTACTAATCCAGTCCAGCTGCTGTTCTGCTAAGCAACTGCAGCAGACAAAGGAAAGTGGTCTACAAGTTCCTTGGAAACATGCAGTGACAGCTCAGTATCCAGTACAGCTCAGAGTCTCCAAGCTCCCTGGAGACATGCTGTTAAGGCATCGTGATGCTGGTAATGGTGCTTTGCAGACCCAGTACAGCTCAGGATTCGGGGACAGGTAAAGCCTGAGGCATCACCAAACATGCAAATCACAGCTGGAGAGACAATAAATATGGTTCATGAGACATGTCCAGTGTGTGATATATTCAGGGGTGTTTTCCAGGATAAGCATGGGAACATGGCAGGATTGGCTGCAGAGGTTTGGGATGTGAGCGTGGAGAGAACAGAGAAGCTGTGGCTGCTCCATCCCTGGAAGTGTCCAAGGCCAGGTTGAACAGGGATTCAAACAACCTGGGCTAGTGGAAGGTGTCCCTGCTCATGGCAGGGTGTGGATGAGAGGAGCTTTAAGGCCCCTTCCAACCCAAACCATTCTGGGATTCCAGAATTTCTTTCTTGCACCCTCAAAGTGTAGCCAATCATATAAGAAGAGATGGGATTCCAAAGGAAGATGACAGTTTAATAGGGAGCTGCTGGGTAGGATTCACCTCTTTTGAACACGTGAAATTGTGAGAAAGTCCTAACTGAGTGACTATAAGCATGTAGTTGCAGCAATAAAAAACTTACATTGCAGGTTCACATCAAAATTACCTTTTTCCCCAATAAGATATGCCAATGCCAAACCCAAATTCCAAGAGTTCCAGTTCCCTTTTGCCCAGATATGAGTGTTGGGGAAGTGTAGGAAACAGGAAAAGAGCACTGGGATGAACTGGACTGAGAGGACACCCTCCTCTGCATACATGCCCAGATGGTGCTTTACTACTCAGCAGGGATCTCCTATGACGTGTGGAGTGGTGGTGTCTGGAGCTGAGCTGGGAAGCTCAGACTTTGCTGGCTGGAGTCCAGGGCTTCTCAGGCTGCCTCTGCTTTCTGCTTGCGAGCTCCTGTCATGTAGCAGGTCCTTCTGATTGATGACCAGGCCATTTTAGGTTTTATATTTTTTCAGAAAGTGTGCTTGGGAGTTTGTTTACTGTGCACTGAGAAGACTTTTGGTCTTGTCGCTGGAGAACAATTCATCAGGGAGGATTTGCCAAACATGGGCCCTTAGCCTAGAGCCTCATTAGAGCTTCCTCGGCAGAGCTGGGGAGCTCTGGTTCCTCTCCCGTGCTAACAGGAGGCACTGGGTGGTAGGTAGAGTGGGAACTCAGCTTCAGAGCAGCTCAGCAGCAAATATCCATCATACCTGAACAAGTAAAAGTATAATAAGGCAGAAGATGGTTCTCTATTGGCACCCTCCAACCCCTGACACTGTGGTACAAGTCTGATTAGACCATTTTCAGTCAAATGCATTTGAAACAAAAACAAAACTCAGTTTGGGATTTCTTATAACCTGAACAGTGCTGTTGTGGTTTTCCATACATGTGTCTCCCTGCTGAGGAAAATGTATGTTTTCTGTCAAAAAATGAGAACTGAATATATCCACATGGACGTTTCCATGCTGCACCTTCTGGGCTGTGGCTGGTTCCTTCCTCTCCCATCTAGAAAACTCCCCAATGACTTCAATCTCCCTTCTCCTTATGAGAGGGAATATAGATCACACCTCAGTGACCAGAGCCAACTGGTGACATTGGTGGGGAAAGGAGACCAAGACCATGAGGGACAGCTGTCCATCTCTACTCCCTAAGATTTTTATGGCTTAAATGGTCAAGAATCTCGACTCAGTGTGTCAGCAGAGCCCCAGGGAGTGTCCCTTCACTTCAATTTCCAGATGAGACAGGAGACCCCCACAGAGCAGAGCATGAACAATGGGAGCAAAACCCTGTGGATTCGTTGGCAGTGTCTGCAAAGGCAGAATTGATGGGACAGGCATTCCTAGAGAAGAGACAAGGCACGCTGAGGCTGAGCTAACAGGGTACATCAGGAATAATTGCAGCATTGACCGCTTCTGATCTCCAAAAAAGGTTGAGACATGAACAGGGGTTAAGAGGAAGGAAGAAGAAATCACTTCACTCTTTGGCTGATTTCCCAATAGGTCCCATAGATACACACTCAGTTTTAGAGCATTGGAAGAATGGAAGGCTTCAGATAAAGTGTCTTGATAAAAAAGTGAACAAATACTTTTATCTGTGAAATAAATCTCCTCTACTTCACATGTTCTGCAAAAGACAATCTTTTCCTGCCCCATGGCCAACCAAATTTCACCACTCCTTGCCAGGTGTGACTCCTCATCTCCTCTCAGCACCTCAAGAAGCTCTGTGGGCAGAGGAGTGTGATTATTCCCTCTGGCAAGACCTGTTGGAGCTGATCCTGGTAGGACTGAGCTGAGAGAACTGGGAGTTGGTAACCTTCCCATTTGGATCCAATGGTGGTGGTGGGATCGATAGGTCCTGGCTGTAACCGCTTGTTTTTCCAGCAGGAAGAAGGAGGCTGCTAAGGATCGAAATTCTGGATCACTCAGCAGGTGAAAGAGATGCCAGATGTGACAAGGGCAATGGCATTAAATGCGTGGTAGGTCCAGCAGAGATGAGGTGATGTTCCAGTTGAGCTCAGGCCCACAGATGTGCACAGTCGGACTGTGTAATACAGGACAAGATCTTCATCCGATTCTTTTCCTCCACTCACCACTTCTTTCCAGGAAACCATCACAAGAGGGGAGGAATTAGCCACTTCTCAAGACAAGATAAAGCCTCACTTCTAAAAAACTGTACTGAATTCCAGCCTGCCTTCACAACCTTGGACACTAAGTTAGACCTTTTTCTGTGCAACTGAAGAGCCCTTTACTGTCAGAAATCTAGCTCCCATGCAGATATTACGAACCTCTACCAGATACTCACTGCCTGATGCCCTCCCTGATAAAGAAAACAGGCTAAACCCATTCAGGACTCTGCTTTAGGGCAAGTTTTCAGGTAACATTGCTTTTTAATAAGGACGCTTTGTTGTTGGGAGTGACTGCTCAGAGAAAATCTGAAGTGCTGATGACCTATGGTGCCTAAGGCCATTAAAAATCCCACCAGTCATCTTACAAAGTTGTTGACCTCAAAATCTCATCCCAGCTCCATTGAGGGTTTTCCTTTCTATGTAGCTTTTCCCTGAATTTTCATGGATGGATATATGAAATGTTGATTATCTAAAGTTTTTGCACTGCAAGACCCCACCACTCATGTGGACACTTGTTCAAGCAAACAACACATTCTGGGCAACATTCCATCTGGGCCACAGCACCTTTCTGTGTCCGTGAACAGCATCAGAGACCCACAAGAAGTGATGAAGGGGAGCCTGCTCGGCTCAGAAAAATTCCAAAGCTCCTTCTGACTGTGCACTGCCTCGTGTTCCTCCTCCATCTCAGAGGAGAGGCATTGTGGAAGTTGCCCCCATCCCTCGCAGCGTGCACACACCATCCAAGGAGGAATGGAGCTCTAATTCCACTCTTCTGTTGACTGTGTTGTTTAGAAAACAGGTCAACTTTCATCTTCCTTTTCTTCCTGCCCCTCTTTGCTGCTCAGCCTCTCTGTGACAACAGGCATCACACAGCAAAGAGGAGAGAAGGAGCTACTCCAATACGACCTTCTGACCCAAGAGCAGACTAACCATCAACAATGTGACAGTCAATCAATGGGCCTGATTAATTAACTCCAAATAAGTTAATCTGAGCACTGAGGCAGAGAGAAGGCCTCCTGGTGAAAGCAATGCTCTGACACCTCGCAGGCAGGGGAAGAAAATCGATTCCCTGCCTGCCCCATTTGTCACAGCAAAACAAAGAGTTCTATTGAATAACAGTGCTGGATGGATGGAATGTCACAGCAGTAGTGGATGGAGGGCTGTGTGGTCCTGTGCTCACACTGTGGAAGACGCTGGAGCACCTTTCTCTGGTGGGATGATGAAGTGATATATAAAAGGGAAGATGTAAAACATCACATCAGGAATAAACTTTGAAAAACAGTGCAGGAGAGCCCCTTTCCACGAGACGCTGCAGGAATCATCAACCTTATCCTGAGTGTGGTCACAGCCCACATGTCCTTCTTCACTCATGTTAGACCTGTAGTTTCTGAAACTGTAGCAGAAGGGAATTACTGCAAACAGGCTGCTCTGTCTGAGAGCACAGTTTGAAGATTCAGAAGCAGCTCAACTTTCTGAGAAGTTCATGCAGACAAGGTCTGTCCGAGACACAAAGACCACTGGAAGTGCTTGAGCAGGGAAACATGTCTTCTGTGCTGCCAGTTCCCTGCTGTGAGCACACACTGAGCAGGCAGGACATGGGAAGGAAATGGTGCCTCGGAATGTGATTCCATGCTACCCTTGTTATATCCTGGGACTCACAGAAGATCTGTCCCTACTCTGCACTCACTGGCTTTGGGATGAGGAGAGTGGAGTGACTTTTCCTGGAAAAGGGGCCATCCTATGTCTACAGGGCCCAGACACCTGTTGATCAGGCTCCCATTCAGCATTTCAGGCTGACACTCAAGATTCAGGGCTCGTAGGAACCCACGTCCTCTTTACATTGCTCAGTTCTCTGCTTCCAGAGCTGAAACAGAAGATGATATATTTCCACTCCACTATCCAAATGATCTCACTGGGACACTTCTTCCAATTTTTGACAGTGCAATGGAGACACAGAAGGTGTTAGATCCCTGAATTCATCCCTGTTTCCTCCCTAGCACAGCCTACTGTGCTGCAAACAGCAGCAGGGCTTGAAGTAGCAGGGAATCTCTGTGACCACTAAGCAAATTGCAGGATCAAAGCACACTTTCCCCTGCTGGCATTGACCTTTCTTTCTTGATTTCAGTATTTTCCTATTGTTCTTTCCCTTTCTTCTTTAGCTCCATGCTTGGCTTCCCTATGCACCCTTCTGTTCCTCTTCAGGAGCCATCCTGCCTGATGTTGACTCAGGTGCCTCTTGACATCCTCAGACTCCAGTGTCCCACACCAGGGACACAACAGACCTCTGGCAGCCTGCTTGCTCTCACAAACCTCTTAATGTGATTCACAGTCCTGGTTTGACCAGAAGAGCTGGTCAATCATCTTTGTCCTCTTCTGCGCTCTTCTCTTTGGGCATCACCATCATTGCTGAGTCCCATCCCCTCCCCTGCCAGAGCACGACTCTGGGCTCATCAATACAGTCAATTTGTGTGGTTTCAACAAGCTGCTCTGTTTTGGCTGAGCTGTCCAGGTCTGTGTTCCATAGCTAATACGTGGTTAACCAGCTTCACAGAGCCCTCTTCTGTTCCTAGGGGACTCTGACAAAATGCTCTCTTCCCTTTCCCAGGGCTTTCCTTTCTACTCGTTCTTCTGCACAGCCTTCTTCCAGGTCTGCCGTCTGCCAGGTTTCTTCTACTCCATTGGTATTGTTCCCACAGTGTTTCCTTTGGAGGATCTTTTCTATTCTCTCATGAAGTTACTCATGGCTCTCCTCCTGGTCCCTTCTGTTTTCCCTCCACACCTCATCTGCAGCCACACACAGAGTGGACTCACATATTCAGCTCTGAACAGCTTCTTTTCATCCTGAGCAAATATTTTATCTCATGCCTTTAATCTCTCCTAATGAATAACCAGGCATCACTCAAGCTGATTATCACCTTCAAACTCGCTTTAAAACTCTTCCTCACCATGATGCCTGCCTGAGCAGAATGGAGTGCTCCAGGAGGGGCCTGTTTATCCCACTCCTTGTAGGAAGGAGATTAAACCAAACAGCTCCTTCCCTGAGGACTGGGCTCACAGAGATTGTTCCCAGACCTGGGCTGCACACGGAGAGTTAATGTGCCATGCCTAATGTACTGTAAATTCAGAGCCTGGCACTTTGCATGCCAGCTTCCCTGGGCAGGTCTTTGACAAAATGTGATGTTTTGTGATTGCAATGTCACATGTCAGCTTTAGAACACAGCGTAAGATCTGGTGAGCGTTGCAGCATCTGGGCTAAGATTGTGCTTTTATAAAGAGCAATGTTTGATTTAGCCATTACAACAATAATCTTTCAGCAATTCACTTTTTCTGTGGGTTGGTGAATGGCTGGTGAATGTGCCAGACCCCTTCAGGCATGTTTTTGTTGTTAACATTCAAAGTATTTAACCATGTGCACTATGTCTCGGGTTGCGGGTTGAATTAAGTTTCTTTTCACTTACATAACTTGCACTTCTTAATCAGGATTGCCACAGATAGCAACCAAGGCATGTACAGAGGGGCTTTGTGGTTGAATAATCACTCAAATTAAACTGCTTTGTAAATATCAGTATGTTTAAAAATAAATAGATGTTTGAATACCCAGATTCTTTTGCAGACTAACAAATATCTATGAACCGGAGTGAACCACTTTTCAGGGCTTTGTTTTATACATTTATTCAGGAACACTTTTATTTCCTGTTTTATGCAAATGCAGCATGTCTGACTACCTGCAAAAAAGTTATGTGAAGGACTCATCAAGATGGGCTCATGAGAAACACTCTTTCAAAGGGAATAAAAATCCAAGCAAGCCTTTACCATCATTCACTCAGCTTTCCATCAGTAAGAAAGGCATGGAATGTCTTCAACAAGCCACCTGAGAGGGCTGGAAATCCCTTAGATCCCACTCTCCAGACTGATAACCTGCAGCATCTCCATGTGCACTCAGACACAGACACAAAATGCTGCTTATTTAGGACTTTTGATTTGTTACTCACCTTCCTCCCATTTTCAGTATTTCAGTGTTTAGCAAGGCAAGTTGCCCCCTGTCAGCACCAACAACCATAAACACTGGTCATAGGTCCAGTGAACGAAAACCAGATTTTGGGGTGTCATTTGAGAGGGAAGAAGATGTACCAGTCACACATTTTGCAGCCTGGCCGGTCTGTGCTGTCTTTGTGAGACTGCAGAGGGTGGTGTGAGTGTGCTGAGCCCGTGGCTAAGCCAGTCCCTTGCTCTGTGCACAGCCACATAAGGAGAGGTCACAGCACAGTGAGCAGATTATGGGGATGTGCCATCCAGACAGTACAATGATTGATATTACATGCTTTGATGGAAATTGTTCCTTTAGCCCTTAAACAACAGGCTGGAAAACACAAAAGTGGTTCAGATTTTGGAGACAGGGCTCCAGACACTCTTGCTTCATTAAAGCATCTCAGGGGATAGTTTGAATGTCCACAACAAGTCTTTTCTGGTCTCTGAGTACCTGCTCTAGAAATATTTTTGGCCAGTAATCTTCACGTTCCATTAGTATTACATTAATCTAAACATAATGAGTGGTTTGTCTGCAGCATCTGTACACTGTAAATAGACATTTGATCATAGAATCATCATGGTTGGAAAAGACCAAAACCAAGACCCTTCTGGTTTAACTGTATCAAATATGATTGTTTCACCACTTATTTTGCTGTTAAACTAAGTGGCAACACGTGTAGATCAAATGAGCCACCACCCAGAAGTGCAGCATCACCATTAGTGGTTTCAGGGAGCACCTGCTCAAAGGACACGTAACCTTCAGAAGAGGCCATTCCATGCTGTGTTGCACACACGTATGCACCCACCTGACAGATGTGGAGACCCTGGTGGCTGCTGTGTGACCTGCAGGCAGGTTTCCAAATGTTTCACTGTCTCAACCTTGTTCCATTGTTGTGCCACCTCCTCCACAGGATGAATCTGAATCTTTCTTGATCCCCAAACTAAGGTGGCACACTGGGTCCATGAAGACCACCAAAGGTATATGTGATTCGATTTATTCTTGAAATTTGAAACTAAAGCTCTGACTGAGCCATCTGACATGTCTGAGATGTACGAGGATGCACTTGGAGCATTTTGATGCAGAAATAAAAGCAGTTCCCAGGAAGCCATTCATGTCAGCTGGAAATGTGGAGCTATGCACATGGAATGGTTCAGCTCAAGTCATTGGTTTATTAGATTTTTAAAGTCATTGAAACATAGAATCACAGAATCACAGAATGGTTTGGGTTGGAAGGGACATTAAAGATCATTTTGTTGCAACCCCCTCCCGTGGGCAGGCACACCTTCTACTAGACCAGGTTGCTCCAAACCCCATCCAGCCTGGCCTTGAACACTTCCCGGGATGGGGCAGCCACATCTTCTCTGGGCAATCTTCTCTGTGCCACCACCCTCACAGGGAAGAAGAAAAGAAAAGTAGTTTTTCTGAGTACTTCTTGATTTCCACTTCCACCATCTCCATATGTGCATGAAGCATTTGAAAGTGAGCATCACAATAACTTTATTTTTCTTTCCAAGTTTTAGAAGAAAAGTTTGATTAGTTATAATTTCATGCATGTGCCAGCTTCTTTGCTCTTGCCCTTCTCCACAGGTCCGTGCATGTTTGTGTTTGTTCAGAGAAACAATATATTGAGGGAAAATATGGTTTAAGAAATGAACTTTGTGGTTGGTTTTGAAGAGGGCCAAGCCTGTAGCCACACTTCTCCACTGGGGCAGGGAGATACACAGCCTGTGGCCAGACTCTGATCTCTCTCTTGCTGCATAATCACAGCAGAGGTAGCAACTGTCATCTTCATCCCACTGTGTATTTTAATGTTTGCTTTTCTTTTTCTCACAGTGTCCCACAGAGGCAATTAAACAGAGCAGAGAATTAAGCAGGGCTCACAGCAGGTCTGGATTTCCATAAGGACATTCTTAATGATGGTTTCCTGGATGAGGCCTTTGCTGGGTATGAGCTCATTGCTGCCTTTGGTGGAGACTCCTCTGTATATCCTTTGCAGGGCACAACCTTGTCCCATCTTCCTGGTCAACAGGACCAACATAACTGTTGTCACTGTGTCACATTATCTCTGAGAAGCTCTGCAAGCTTCCGAGATGTGGTTACACACAGACCAGTGTTATGGAGAGAGGTTGAATGGAAATTTCAGAGTTACTGCTTGGGGCAGGACTGTGGCTTCAGGGTGAGGAGAGTTTGCTGCCTGCATGCAAAGACAAGGTGGGCTGAAATATTTGGCGCATATCCATTATGCAGAAGTCAGAAGGTTGCCCATTCTTGCCTGGTTTATTTCAGCAACACTGTCATTTCCTGGCCTCAGGACTCAAGGCTGGACAGGACTATCTTGCTCCCTCAGCCCCAATTCTTGGTGGCCAACCACCTCCCTGTGCATCTTTGCCTCAAGCACAGCATTTTATAGGATCACAGAATCATGGAATGGTTTGGGTTGGAAGGGACCTTAAAGATCACCTCATTCCACCCCCTGCCATGGGCAGGGACGCCTTCCACTAGCCCAGGTTGCTCCATGCACTGTCCGACCTGGCCTAGGACACTTCCAGGGATGGGGCAGCCACAGCTTCTCTGGGCAATCTGTGCCAGAGCCTCACCACCCTCACAGGCAACAATCTCTTCTAATATCCAAAGTAAATCTACTCTCCTTCAGCTTAAAGCTGTTTCTGTTTGCCCTGTCTCTGCATGCCCTTGTAAGAAGTCCCTCTCCAGCTGTTTTGTAGGTCCTGTTTAGGCACTGGAAGGAGCTCTAGGATCTTCCCAAAACCTTCAAGATAGGCCTAGAGAGGCTGATGCACAGCAGCCACATCAGCACGACCAGCTCCAAGGGTCCCCTGAGAGCCTAACCCTTCTTCCCCTAGCCCTGGTTGTTTATGCTAGTCCAGCATTGCTCCTTGGTCCCTGATGAACCCCAGCAGCCCCCCTGATGAGCCCAAATACACTATTTACAGTCACTTTTACTTGAACCTGTGCTAAATACTCCAATCCACTTTAATTGAGGCTAATGGACCTGGAAGTGCAGGTCTGTCAGCAATATGTCACTGTGCACCTACCATATGTTTCCTGTTGCTATCCTGAGGGGCCTCTTTTTGCCCACTTATCACAGCTCTGGCCAGACAGGCTTTGCTGACACCACCAGCCTTGCCACAGAGGCTAAAGATTGGGAAACAGGTCAACACACAGAGGAGCCATAGGGTATTTTCAGCCATATCTGGTGCTCTGGAAGGGAGCAATGCTGGTGCAAGAGAGCAGAGACCTTGCCAAGGTGTCCTTTCTCAGCACATGCAGGGCAAAGGAAGCCAGTCACTGGGATGGGGGGATAAGGAGTGGTTTGCTGGTTCTGTGGACTGTAAATTCTCAGGACAACTATTTTTATTCACAGGGAAAACATCTAAACTTCTCCAGAATGCTTCTTTCATATGAAAATCTTTTGGCCCAAATCTGACCATCCTTGGCCCAGCATTTTTCCTGGTAGAAATGCTTACTGCTGGGATCGAGGCTCCTAAACATGAGCCTCCCTTTTCCCACAGCACATACTGTCTGGCTCAAACTGCCCCTTTCCCTGATGATCCACACAAAGGCTGCACAAGATTGTACAAGGTTGAACCCTTGCATCCCACAGTGCCAGAGAGTAGCCACCTTGCTGCAGAAGGTGAGCATTTCCCGGCTCCCAGACTCTCTTTTCCTCTCTTTCCTAGCTGTTCTTTGCCTTATAATTTTGGCAGTTGCTAATTTCTTTATTGTAAGCAACCAGGTGATCCTTGTCCCTACTGATCTCAGTAGCCTTCACTGCTCTGGACCCCAGTTTCCTCAGACCATCACGTGCACAGAGCCAGACACATTCCGTGAGCTTCCTGCACCCAAAAGCATCTGTCCTCTGCCTGATGAAGCCACAATGAAACCACCATAATAAGCACGGGATGTTTTTACTGCTTTTTTGTGGTAAGTCCAGTTCTAGGAGCCTGATGCAGAAGGATCTCAGCTGAGGGACAGAAGAGTTATCCCCATAGCAAGAAAGCATCATTTTCCTGATGTATCCTGGTGTGTGCTGGAGAGAAGCAACCATTCCAGTGGGATGTGGGAGCACAGAAAGTGAAAAATTCAGTACACTGGCAGAAAAATGAAGGTGTCACTGGGAAATCCTTGGACTGGTTATTTTGCATTTTAAGTGTTTTATTAAAAACATAAGCATTCCATAAAGCAAAAAGCACCATTTCAGTAACTGATCAAAACCTGGGCCAGCTCCGTGCCTTCATGTGTCCATTGGGAGCATGTTCTTTGTCCAAGAAAGAGCTCTAGCCTGCAGCAAAAACTCAGAGCTTGGAAAGAAAGGTGGAGGAGACAGGTTGCTCGAGAAGTGCTGTGTGCAGTCTGGAGCATCACTCCAAGGTTCCTCCTCTGCAGCAGGTTTTGTGTCAGTGGGCCTCCAGAGAGACCACCATGGAGTGGACCCACCTTGCCTAGAGCTCTTTCACACTTTCATTTCATGCAGGCAAGATGTTTCACTCCTTGAAAGCCACCAGATAGTTCATTCCTCGAAACACGCTAATTACTGTTGGATTGTTTATTAGCTTGCTGCCAAGAATTCATAGTTTTCCTAGGAAATGCAATGCCAGCCAGATAGTTCTTGATCTGAGACCTGCAGTTAACTCTTCATGCTCTGTGGTGTGTGAACACTCTTAGAGTCAGGGTTGGCTCTGTGGCATTGCTGACAGCAGAATATACCCACAAATCATCAGCACCCAAATTTAGGGTGTCAGAGACAACTCTGCTGACTTCCCTACAGAGCAACATTCCACTTTGATTTGCTTTTTCCTTTTTTCTTCGAGGGTATGCACATCCAAAGCTGAGTGCTCTGCAAAGATTTATTTTGTAAAAGTCCTGTGGGTACACGCATTCTGTGGCCACATTTCAAGCAAAAAAACCCCTTGTCCCCATGTTCTGCTGTCTCAGGTGGGCTGCAGCTCCGCAGAGGGATCATGGGAGCACTGGCATGGCCAGTGCTGGTATATGATTTCTGACTGTATCCAGGCCATACTGTCTCCAGACCTTTCCTGTTGCTCCTTTCTCTGGGTCAAGAGAACCCCTGGATGCATTGGACCATGAATGGGTCTGTCAGGAGCCCTGTCCTGCCCCTTCCCCACTCTTCAACAACTCTGACCCTGCTCTCCAGGCCTTCCTTGCCTGTTTCCCTCTATCCTTTTCCTTTTCTATCTCTGCACATCCCAGCTTTCTTTCCTTTCATCAGACTCCTTTATGTTCAGCAGTCTTCTGGCACACAGAGTCACCAGTTCCACACTCTTGCAGCCCAGCCTCTGTGTTTCAACCCCATTAGCCAGGTCACTACTTTCCAGGCCCAGAGATGTGGCAGGGAAACAGTGGAGAGAAGTTATTGGATTTGCTGGGGATAAAGTGTCCAGCAGTGGCTCCTGTCCTGCCTACGCAGGCAGACAAAGCCTACTGAAAGGCTACAGCAGGTTCTTGTTTCATTCAGGACACTTCCAAGGCTTGTTCCCAGAGTCCTGAATCTCCATGATGTCTCCTCTGAGGTGTTCAGGAGCTCAAAGTCGTGCAGGAATACAGTGAGGCGGTGTGGGAGCAACATGGACTGGCTGCAACATCACCACCCTGATGGAAGGCAATCCCATTGCCCCAGCTTGATCCATTTCATCTCCTCAGTCCTGTTGAACAGTGGAAATCTTGCTTCCAGGTGGGAATAAGCTACTTCTCGGGAGCATTTGAATGGTTTCAGCTTCTTAAGCTTTTGGATTTCCCTGGGAACACACAAGAAATCAAACTCACCTGCCCCCTGACTGGTGGCTTCTTGGCACATCAGAGGTCGAGGTTTAGCCTTGTGCTGTTCACAGGATGACCAAGTAGCTGCGGACCAATGTCCCCCATTGCCTGAGGTTTCCCAAGAGCTCAACCCCTGAAGGTGACAATACCACAGCTTTGAATGTTGAATCTTTATCTTTTGCTTTATTTTTTGATAGCAGCATCTGACCTTCCCTTGCTGTCCATACCTTTGTCTTTGATTTGTCAGTGTGCTGTTTATCCATCCTGGATCATGTGCATCTTAACCACTGATTACTTTGTTTTCCAGTATGACCCCCACTCCTCCTGCGCTTCCCAAGATCCAAACCCCCACTGTGTAATTGCAACCTGCATTTTTTTGTTCCTAGTCAGTGACCTTGCATCCAGCTGTATTATCCTGCATCTTGTTTGATTGCATTTGCCAAGCCCAGTGAGGTAGATTGATTGTGAACTATTTACTTCAGCCATTCACTCTTCATTATTCACAGTATGAGATTCATCCCATAAATGAGGGAACTTGGCTAGAATTGCTCTTTATTGGTTTTGTTCCCTGATCATGTTCTGAGGCTTTTATAAACAGGAGGAGGAAAATTACAGGTGTTTCAAAATAACCACACAAACATATCCTGCATCAATTTGTTTTAGTGAAGACATGCTTTCTGGAGCTGATTCAAAAATTAGACTGGAAAAAGCCCTGTGATCTCCCTTTAGCTTTTTTTTTTCCCCTTTTTCATAGTTGATGATTATGTCCTTATTGCAAACAATTACCTGCATCTGAGAAACCTCCAACCACACTAGTGTGCACTTGGCTATTTCAAATATTTTTTCTGCTTGTGAAGAAAAAACACGTTGTAGTGAAAAGCAGATGCAGAGTGCTCTGATCCCCTTTGGAGTGTCCCTACCCCTTCCTTTACATCTGCCAACACAGTGGTAACAACTCAGCCATGGTGAGCCTTCCAGCTCCTTCTCTTTCTGTCATCTACATCAGCTTCTCATGTCTTGGCTTAGTCTTACAATATGCAGAAGTTCCAAATGCTTTCCCATTCAAGAATAAGATACCTCATCGACTGATTCACATCCAAGAGCAAATATGAGGAAGTGCATTCATCCATCAGCTGGCCAAGGACTGCAAATGATTGGGCTATTCAAGCAATTTCTAGGAAATGAGGAGGGAGAGTGGTGTTCACTCAGTGGCAGTCACAAGCCCATTAAATGGCTATGCTGGTTGAATCTGGGCACAAACGTGAGGAACAGATATCCTCTCTGGCAAGGAGCTTACTGTCAAATTGAGTTAATATTCACTTGGTGATTTTTTTTCCAAAAAGCTCTTTCCTTCTCAGAGAAGCTACTTTTCAAAGTGATGTGTCAGAGCAGTTTGGTTTAAATCCCCAGCACACTTAGATGCCTTTGCAGTCATCAGCCACCACTGTTCTTCACTTAAATCATGCTGAGCACAACCCAGAAATGCCAGTGCAATGCATTGTAAAGCTGGATTTGCACATCTCTAGCACAGAACCCCGGTGGGACTGGAATTCACATGGATAATGAGAATAACCAATTAGCAGAGTTAACACTAACGTGTTTTGGAAAGGACATTACTAAAACCTCCTACTGCAGGGCTGAACCAGTTTCTGACTGGAGTAGGAGGAGTCCTAGAGATGCTCTGCAGGGCTCCTCTGCCAGCACAGGAGCTGCTGCTGCCAGGCAGCCCACGCTGCTCTAAACTGTGGTCCTTCCCTCCCTTGGGAACACTCTCAGGTGACAAGAGTGTGTGGCAGGATGTGGAGCTGCTGATGCTGTCTTCAATTAAGATTTTCATTATTTTCATTACTTGATATTCATTAAGCTTTACACTGACAAAGTTTCAATCAACATTTATAATTTGCACAAAATAAAATGAGCTTTCATAAAAGCTCTGTCCAAAGCCTGAG
>JAWWEW010000036.1:401460-431393 GCA_035583185.1 Anabacerthia variegaticeps | reverse complement strand
CCTGTTGGTTCTCAAGGCAGGAAATTCATGACTTTCAGGAGAAATTACCCTTTGTGCCTGGCTGATGAAGTTTTTGCCTGGCACTCAGGCAGGAGGGAGGAGCAAGTTTGGGTATATCCTGAGTAGTTCTAGCTGAGTGCTGAAGCAGGCACAGGGGGGAGCAAAGTGAAGATGAGGATGCTGGCAGAAAGCTCCCTGCCTCCTGGGAGACCTTCAGTGCTGGGAGAGGTTCCTTCCACAAACTGCTGCAAATCCCAAGCAGAGGTGTTGGCCTCTGAGAGGAGGAGCTGCAGGAACATTCCTCAGGCTTTGGACAGAGCTTTTATGAAAGCTCATTTTATTTTGTGCAAATTATAAATGTTGATTGAAACTTTGTCAATAAAAACCTTAATTAACCTCAAATGGTAAAAAAAAAAAAAATCTAATTGAAGACAGCAATATCAGTTTACAGAGGAACATAAAACCCAACATGGAGTCGAGTACATTTACAGGCTCACAGCACAGATAGGTGCAAGGCTTTAAAAGCACTGAATATCCATATGGCCACACTGCTCTGCTCCTGGGAGTGCAGGTGCTGACTGAGCTTCCAGCTGCTGATCTTAATCTGGGATTTAAGTGGGGACAGAAGTCAGTGCTTGCATGTGCAGGCTTGATGAGGGAGCAGCTGCTGTGAGGTGGGAAGACTAACGCCAAGGGCTGAAATCTGGGTGTATTGAGTGCACAAGGGGTAGCCAGCTTGCAAAGTCTAATGTAAAGTGTTGCAATCTCCATGGAGTGTGAAATGTCTCACTTCGTAAGGTATAAGCCATGAAAACCTGAGGTAGCTAAAAGCGGAGGGCACAATACAAACAGAACAAAATTCTTTCTGTACTGTACTGTTCCTTTTCCTATTTTTCTGAATTAAAGGTGTCTGGGTTTTTAACCCCTGTGGCATCATCAGCTTTTGCAGCAGGAAGTACAGAGGAATGAGAGGCCAGGAGGGAGGGAATAAATTTGGATGTGTCAGAAAGATTATTAAGTGTGGGGTCATCCTCAACCTTGGGCTGTAGGTAGCATTTTGGTGAGGAAAGGAAAGCTGACAAGGACAGCAAGGAACACAAGGGGAGACATGAAAAGGAGCTGGAAGACGTCAAAATGGCTAACGGACATTAGAAAGTACTAATAGTTTATAAAAATAACAGCCTGGAGCTCAATTTCTCTGCAGAATTCCCATTTGGAACACAGAAAATTGAAAGAAAAGGCAATAAAACTCAGATCAAAAACCCTGAGTTCACATCCACCCAATATCACAGCAGTCACAGGGCACTGGACTCCAACTCTGGCCATGGTGGTCATTTGTTGTTTGGAAGGTGCTCCCAATTGGGTCATCCCCTCCCCAGCACTGGGGACTGGGCATCTGCTGGGGCACTGGCAGCAGACTCTGACACAGGAACAAGACTCCACAAGTCTGGGGATATCTCCTCCCTGATGATGTCCAGGGAAGTCTCTCAGTCCCTTAGACATTTTCCTATGTACCACAAGACCCCAGGGTTCCCTGGAGACCTTCTAACCAAACACCTAGTGCAGCCTTGCCATAGCAAGGGCAAGAATCGGAGCACTTCTGACAGGTTTTTACTATTCATTGTTACATTAATATCCTGGTGGATTTTGTTTCCTTTGCTGCAATGTCAGATCTCATAACTTGTGAGACTCTTTCACTCACGTGTGCTTCAATTTACCATAGAACCAGGGAATCATGGGATGGTTTGAGTTGGATGAGACCTTCAAGCCCATCTCATTCCATCCCCTACCATGGGCAGGGACACCTTCCACTAGCCCAGGTTGCTCCAAGCCCCGTCCATCCTGGCCTTGGACACTTCCAGGGATGGGGCAGCCACAGCTGGGTGCAGAGTCCACAGCTTCTCTGAGCAACTTGTGCCACCTCCTCACCAGCCTCACAGGGAAGAATTTCTTCACAATCTCCCATCTAACCCTGCCCTCTGGCAGTGGGAAGCCATTCCACCTTGTCGTGTCCCTCCAGGTCCTTGTTCCAAGCCCCTCTTCAGCTCTCTTGGAGCCTCTTTAGGCACTGGAAGGAGCTCTAAGGTCTCCCTGGAGCCTTCTTTTCTGCAGGCTGAACAGCCCCACCTCTCCCAGCCTGTCTTCATAGACCTAGGTTGAGGGAGGTGATGATCAAGTACCTTGTGATCCTGCAGGTTCCTCTGAAGCAAGAGCTTGGCAACTTCTTGCCTAGAATTCAAAACAGACCCTGACCTCTGCAGGGAGATGCACATGAAGTAGTATCTGTACAACTGAGAAAAGAGCATCACACAGGATTGTCATTGCAAAGGGCATCCATACAACCCTGCCACCTATCTAAGGTGAAGGCATTCACTCACATGATCCCAGAACAGTGAACAGGAGGGATTCTAGGAAAAGGACCAGTTAATCTGAAAACCCAGTGGTGGTTTTTGTTAGAACTACTCATGGGTCAGTGAAATAACAGATACAAACATTATTCCAGGTAATCTCCTAAACATATTCTTTCCATTGTCAAAGTAACGGCCCATTTTTCAAGAGGAGGTGCCTACTGCTAAGGAAAGAAAGATGGTGGTTGCAAAGCACTTTCAGTCAAAGAAGGAAAAACCTGTCCCCAGTGAGGGTAAACACTCGTATCACTCCTCTTGAACATCTTCATCAACTTTATAGGCAACGTTCAGTGCACTTGGGAAGTCCCAGAACCTCCTTGAACAGTAGAGAGATTCTTTGTCATTGTTCCCAAGAGCTGGAATAATTCAGGTTTGGGAAGATGGTCCTCAGCCAGAGCTCAGCAAAACATGCCGGCTGGACTTCTCTCTGAATTTCACCTCCTTGGAAACCTTCCACTGAGAACAAATCTATTTTTGCTATTAGTTTTCAGCAGCTCCTGTCAACAAGGTGCTTTCAGCCCAGTCTCGGAGCAACTGTTGTCAAGTACTCCAACATCCTGGGCTCTTTGTCTCAGGAACAAAGGAAAGTGCAGTTATGTTGACATGTTTTCACTAATATTATCTGCACTGATTATTTACGAGTTTTAATCTTTTCTTCCTCTCCATGTCAAATTTTCCCATCCAATAACTCTTCAAGGTCTTTCTCATTGTTGCTGTTCTCTAAGAGACATTGTGTTTCAAGCCAGATTTTCCCAGGAATAGTAGTTTTGCAGTTCTTGTTGGCTCATCTCCACAAACATAAAGGAACAGTAAAGGAACCCAAATAACCCAGAGGGAGTGAACACAGCACCCTACCCCAGCTCCTCCCAGGCACAACCAAGCCTTCAGCCTCACAGTCCTTCAGGCTCGTGGTCCAGCTGGGAGCAGCTCTCCAAACAGACCCACAGGCTGAGAAGGGTCCCTGCCTGAGGGCATGGGACATGCTATGTGATTCCAGAAAGGGTTTCTGGGGATTGCACAAGACATTATGGGATGTTTAGTGAAGGAACAAAAGGCAGGGAATGGGAGGCAGTGCCCAGCACACCCCTGTGTGTGAAGGGGTCTGAGCAAGGGAAGCAGGGGTTTGGGTTTCAGGAGCTCGTATTTCTTGGTGTTAGAAACTGGGAAGACCTGGGATCTAGGGAAAGCTACTGCAGGAATCCGTATAGGATATACACATATATGCAAATTTTCCACTATTGGTCTTTCACCCTGATCAAACTCACTGCCTGGACCTGGGAACAAGGAGCTGAAGCTGCTCTACCTCTGTTGGGCTGTTGGATAGGGAAACCCTTAACAAATCCAACCTCATTTCTATGTGCAAATGCCTTTCCTTGATGATCTTTGCTGTTTCTCCCAGTATAAGATGCAAGTTCTCTGCACTGCTCTTCCTGGCTCTCCCAGTTCTTACCTGCTGTCTCTCCCTGCACTGCAGCTTTGGATTCAGTGTTTTGGGGAGTCCAGTCTTCAAGCTTGTGCTGATGTCACTGTGCCTGTTTAGGTTGTGATGTGATGCTAACAGAGAAGAATTATTCCAAGATACCACTTCCACGTGGGAATAAACCAGTATATGACAGCATTTTTACTGCTCTACTGTGCTACAGAACCTGCAAGACTCGATAGTACACGTGAGGGAGAATGCTCCCAGAGAATTTGGGCAGAGGAGGAAAGCCTGTTCAGCTATGTGACCCAGCCGTACTGTGTCATTTGTGTCACCTCCAGGCCAAAGAGCAGTTCATTGTCTGTTTTATTTATTGGCACAGGTGGGAACCTCCAAGAACCTTCCCCATTCTTTTTGCTCTGCACTCTCGGGAGTTACTTCAGGCTATGTTCCTGAGCTCTGTTCTAGGAAAATGAAGGTTCATTTTTTAGCTTATAATAAGTCAAAAATATCCACACACACATATTTCACACCCTCTATAGCCTAAAAGTCCATCAGTTATTGTCTTTACCTTCTCCAAAACCCATTCACTCAGCCATTTCCTTTCTGCACTTCCCCAGAATCTCCAAACCTTTTTGTTTCCAACAAATTGCTTTGTAAAGTTGTGTCATTTCTCTGTTCTCTGGACTTGTTCCATTTTCCCATTACAGAAAAAGTTGCAAGAACAGCAGCTGCTTCATCCTGCTGAAGCCGTCATTAACTTCATCCAGTCCTCAGTCAATCAAGGATCCATTTCCCTCACAGCTTTGTTCTCTTCCAATAGTTGTGCAAACACTTCATATCTCCACTCTACAATCCTCTAGAAAAGCTTTTCTGGTTTTACTGTTACAAGAGGTCATTCTCAGCTACATTTATGTAGCACATTAGCTGAGGTCTCCAATCTGTTGACTGGTTTTCATATTCAGAAGATCTTTCTACCACTTCCATCAGACACCCTGCTTTTTCTTCTTTTCTGTGCTGTTTTCCACCCAGTTGATGGTCTGCTAAGCTTGGCACAGCCCCAAGGGCATCCTTGGACTTGTACCAAGGATAAATGAGCTTGACTCAACACACACAACATGTGTCTCCCACTACACTGTGCTCAAATCCTTGCCTTTCGGATTTCCCCTGACCCCTTTCCCCCTGACAGAACTTCCTCACTAAGCCTAAATTCAAGCAGTTGCACTAGTATCACTGGGCCAGAATTGAGAATTCCCGCTATTCCAACCCCATTGCCCCTCCACAGGAGTGATCAGTAGCTTTCAAGGAACTACTCTTTGAGGTGAGATCTCCAGATGCTGACATGTACCAGAGAGAACTCTGAAGATTCTGGCTGTTTTTTCTTAAATTATGTCCCATTCTCTGAAAATACTGAAACCCATTATCTTGTGTTAATCCTTGGCATTAGAGATGGGGTAGTTACAGGTGGATACAAAGTGGACGAGACTTGAAATTTCGTCAGAGAACATCCTTCTCATTTTCCCAGGTCTCAGTGATGTCCTGCAGTGAATCAAAGCTGTTCATTTGGTGTAAGCAAGCTTTTATGATTTCTTAGTATTGGCGAGAGAGAAAGAAATGTGTTTCTCATTTCAAAAGAGATTTTCAATATCAAATGAAACACACCCTGCCAGAATTCCAGGCAAGTGGTTCATTTGCAGACATTGTAAGAGTTAAGTTACTAAAACTGAGAGAAGTCCAGTCTGACATCTCTCACCCTCAGCTGTGTCCAGTGCCCATAGAAGGTGCCAGAGAGAGGACATTTCCACCTGTCCTGTGCCCTGCCACAGTCCCTGGTGTAGGTGGTGTTTGTGTTTGGGGATTACTTCAATACTGTGCTCCCTGGTTTTGGTAGATGAGAGCCTCGTCCTGAAAAGACTTGGGATTCAACCTGATGTGGTTATTCAGCCCTTTCTATGCTTGGTTTGTGGCCTACAGACTCTTCCATCATCTCCCAGCCCTCACCACCAATTATGCACCTTGTATTTTATTGCATTAGTTGCTTGCTCTGTGATGGCACATGGTGACCAGGGTTATGCAGGTAATTAAGGCTCCTTAGACAAAGTTACCCTTGTTCACAGATGTGAAGGGGTGGAAGGTACCATCCTCATCCTCCCTGCCATCACTCCCTTGGACTGGAGAAGCTCCCTCAGCCATGTCTGGAGATTCCTAGCACAGCACTGGAGTGGCAGCTGCCATCTGAGCCCCGTTGCTCCAGCCTCAGGCGTCAACACGGTATGAGGTGAGGAGGATCATGGAGACCAGGTGAGCTGCCAACAACACAACCCCAGGCAGCAATGACAGCAAATGCTGGTGGTGGTGCTGGATGTCTGCTCTGCTCTTCTGCTCTCACTGTAACAGAGGTTGCAGAGAGCTCCAAGTCCTGCTTTGACAAAGTATTTCCCTAATCAAAAGCTGCTGACCTCTGGCCAGGTTCACCAGGAAAGGAAAAAGCCAGGAGGCCCATTAGCACACAAGCCAATATCCCAGCCCTGAGAAACCAGAGAGCCAAAGGACCAGGATCACCTTGCTCTACAGCTTTCCTTACTTCCTTTGTAGCTTCATTGTGTGACAATCACATGCACAAGTGTCTGTAGAACTTCCAGGTTTCATTCAGTAGACATTTCTATCACACCCGCCAGATCTCACAGTTTTAAGGTGGTTGATTCAAGGTGGCTGCTCACCCTGATAATACCTGCCTGGTTGAATGGGTGGTTCTCAGTTTAGGAGAGATGAGACATCACACAGGCACAGTCTTACTGATTGCACAGGATCTGCTCTCCCCAGCAGCAGCTACAATGCAAGCCATGCTCTCAGCTGGGGGTAACAAGGCAGAGCCCTGTGCAAACCACACTGGATTAGTCAATCCAACACGGACTGTCTATGCCCAGGACAGGGTTCCTCTATCCCTTCTCCAGGGGAGTATCCATTGCTCCTGGCACACTGTGCACACTGACATCAGTGACAGCACTGGAATCACACTTCAGTTCTTGCATTGGCAGAGCAGCAAAGACTGTAAGGTGTTAGTCAAAGAGCTCTGGTCTGCAACTGGGCAGGTGCCACTCTCAGGTGACTCCGCTTATGTGCTTAACTTTGACAGTCATTTGGTGATGTCCTGGCTGAGGGGTGAGGCAAGATGAAGAATCAAGACATGGATGAAACACTTCTTGTAGGAAGAATTGCACGGCAAAGTTGTACAATACAGGATCCTGCAGGTGGAAGAAATCTGCAACTTTTGCTTAGGAGGCAAAGCTGTATGTCAGGAACATGTTAATCCAGCTGCCAAGGAATGTCACACATCAACTAAGTGCTTTGAGTCAGGATAATCAACCCATTGCTTGCTTGTGTAGTGGGCTCTTGTCCTAGTACTCATTAATAATCTTGCTTAAAGCAATTGTTAGTCTGACACTGCTTCATGTCAAACAGATGCACTCATTAAATTCATTCAGTTTGCTCATTTTGTTGTTGAAGTTACTGGGTACCTGAGATCTCTTCCATTTCCCTCCACCCACATTTAATAATCCAGGGGTCTTCACCAGAAGTGGGCTGGCACTCTTGACCTTTCCTAGGACATTGGGTTTATGGACATGTATCATGGTAACCCAGTGTGTTGAAGATGCCTGGGCCCAGCCTGTGGTGTTGGTAACACCATTACAAACAAGAGGACTGCTGGTATTGCCTATGCTTGCAGCCTTTTCATGATACTTGGTGTATGTGAGGGGTCCCAATACCCTGAGAAGGCTAGCAAAGTTTACATCCCACTGCTTGTGGGATGTGTCTGGGGGCTCCAGATTTTCCAGGCAGTTACACTCTGATTTCAACTCATCTTCCAGAAGGTCTTCCAGCACTAGAAGGTCTAGATGCCCTAAGGATCCCTGTTTTGCACTTTGCCAGGTGCTCTGGGCATGGCCCAGAGATCTCTTGTGTGCTGAGCAGCAGGGACTGCTGGGAAGCTTGGCCTGATGAGCGCTGGCAAGGGCAATCTGACAGACAATGGTGAGGCAAAAGGAAGGCTCTACACCCCATGCTTTCAAAAGGTTATTAAAAAATTGCAAGTGTCAATAGCAAAGTTCAGCTCATAATTTTTAAATGCTGGAAAACTAAAACTGGAGCAGCTCAGCACACTGAGCTCATCAGATAAAAGGTGAAGATGCTTCTGAGAGCAGAAGGCTCTTCAGTTTGGAAGACATGCACACGTAAGACCCTATGGGGTAATCCTGGAATCAGATCAGCCTGACTGAAGTGTGACACACTTTTTGCTAGAGATTAATTTGCCATCAGACCATCAGACCAGAGTGTGTTCAGGACATTCCAGTGGTCACAAGTCTTCACAAATCTCCTAAAAACTCTGTTGCTGCCCACCTTGAGCCCAGATGCAAAATCAGAGGGCAGGAAAACCCATGCAACAAAGGACTCCAGAGCAGAGGAGCACTACAACCAGCACCAGTGCAGGGCAAATAGCCCTGTAACCACCATGTCCTGCCCATGGCCCACATGGCAGAGGGAAGGTAGGGGAGAGGCTACAATGAGCTGCCCATCAACTTGTGGAAGAGGGCAGAGCCACACTGTCCACTTTTCTGTGCTGCAGCAGCACACTTCCCATGGGAAGTAAAACAGAACTTGAAGGGACAGCTGGGACACCAAAATTGTAATGAACACTGTTGCATCAAAAGCCACAGTCCCACTCACATTCAGGCAGCCTGGGTGTCTGTGCAGGTGAAAATGTGGTGCAGAAGAGCACTCAGGGAAAACCCTTGTCAGACAAATGTATCTGGAGCATTTCCCCCAGCTAAAAGCTGGATTGCAGGGTGATGGGAAGGACAAGCCTGTGCGTTGTGCTTTTGTCTCCTATTTAATTAATTAATTATTTAATTTCCAAACTGGATTTAATGACAATGCTATCAGAAGTTTTTTTCAGAAATGAAAATACTAGTCAGACAGAAGTAGAGAAAAATAATAATGGGCCAAATGGATGTTTGGGTCAGCGTGAGTCACCATGGGCTGGCATCATGGGATCCAGGCTGGCAGCCTGTCTGCAAACTGCCAGGCCAACACAAGCCCAGCACAGCCAAGAGCCCAGGATGTGCTGGAGGGGCTGAGAGCCAAACAGAAAGACCCCATGGGGCGTGGGAGCATGTCCCTTGTTTTCACTCATTAGCTAGGCCTGAACCCATAACCAAACCTACGTGACTGCATGTCCTGACAAGGGCCATGTGAAGCTACACTTGGCCTTTACCCGCACTGGGACCAGACCAAAGCACCTGTACTGCACACCCAACAAACGCAGCTTCCAGTCCATGCATTTGTGGGTTTATGGAACCAAAATCAGAACCACAAAAGCACTGGTGGTTCTTGGTCTTCCTACTTTTTACTCCACGAATGACAACCCAGATGCCAGATATGTTTCCTGATAGGAGAAAATATCTTTACTGAAAAAAACATCTGAGTGCTCCTTGATCTTACTGGAATGCAATTTATGAAATGTCACCTTGAATGCAGACTTAATATTTCATATCAGGTCCAACAAATCCATTCATTTTCCATCAAAATCAGGTCTGCTAGTGCTGCACAGGACTCACAGGTTACAGGGGTCACAAGGTTGAATATTAAGGTAACAGTGAGCTCTAATTGCAAAAAAAGGTAAACACAGACTGGTTTACTTTAGGAGGAGCATGATCAGAAGACTGAGGTAAGCTACCTTGGAAGCATTCAAAAAACATGTGGATATGGTACTTAAGGACATGGTTTATTGGTGGCTTTAGCAGCACTGGGGGAATGGTTGGACTCCATCTTACAGGGCTTTTCCAAGCTTAATGATTCTGTGATTCTATGATCCTATCATCCCCAGGGAAGTCAGATCCTCAGTCCTAAAGGAGTTTGGAGAAACCTGAGAAGGTTCGACAGTAGCTGTGATTATGGCCAGAGGCACATGTGTGGTGGAGAGAGTTGAAGGAAAATGAGACTTTTCTAGCCCAGCGAGAAGGTGGATCCGTGTAGGTATAGGAGCAACCTGCAACTACTGGAAGAGAAGTGCTGAAGATCACAGAGCCAAACTTCTCAGCCACAACAGCCAGTTAACACGGGGCAATGGGAAAATAGGCAACAGCCACATTATAGCATGAGAAGTTCAAATTCCGCATCAGGAAACAAAATTTGTACTTGGAGGGTGGTGCAGCCTGGGATCAGTTCACAGAAAGCTGAGAGTTCTGCATTCTTGGAGTTTTTTCCATGTTTGGCTGCTGAAAAGCACAGCTGGCTTGACCTTGTGCTGGTGACAGTCCTGCTGTGAGCAGGTTGTTAGAACAAAGACCTTCGGAGGTGTCTCCCTACCAGTGCCTATCAGACTCAACCAGTTTCCAGCTCTAGATCAAGAAAAGGAATTCATCTTCTAAAAGCCTAATCTATGTCCTGAGCCAGTTTGAGGCCCTGAATTTATGTCATATTTTCTTCACAAGCAATTATTTGGGACAATTCGGGACACAGAAGCTGCCTCCAAGGGAATGAAGGATGCTTTTCTACAAACACCTCTTCTGCTTTTATAAATTAGCTAGTCAGGAGTGTGCCAAAAACATCACTAGGGTCTCAAAGCATGAGCTGGATGGCATCTAAATATGAGAACAAAATTTTAACTGGTTCACTGAAGGCTGGATTGTGGACATTTAAATTGCTATGAGTCAGAAATGAACCTGGTGTCCTTCAGACTGGGCTTACCCAGGCAAGCCAAAAGCCACCTCGTACTGTATCTTAAGCTACCGAAAAAAAGCACCTATTTCCTGTGTCTCTGTTATAGTAAAGCAGCTGTTAAAGGTTCCTGGCCAAGCCAATTTTGGATTCAAACTTAGCCCAGGAAAAATAACTACTTCTGTCCAAGGACACAAAGTAGCTGAATGATTTCAGAGCATTCCTGTGCCAAGTCTGACCTGTGTCCAAGGCAGGAGAAGCCAGCTGAAGACTCCAGGAAGCCCCTTTTAAAGGTAGAAACAGGTTTAAGTACTCACACTCCAATTTTAAAGGCTTTGTACCACTGGTTCCACATCTGACCTGTCCAGCTCAGCTAAAACACACATCAACTTTGAGCAGGTATTGACTCACAATACTTAACAGCAGTTACCCAGGTCTCCTGTTGTTCTCTCCTACTCTTCTATTAAGCTACGTTTTGGCATGAAACAAAATTTCTAGCACTTCTTCAGTATCCATGTTCCTTTGAAGCTGGCACAAACCATCCCCAGCTCTTCTCTTGGATCTCACAGTTTTAAACGACCTTTCCATACACCTTGGCACATTTTAGTATGTTTAGCATATTTAGTAGCATGTTTTTCGCTGTCACTTTAGGAATGCCAACCCTGGTGTCTTGCAACGAAGTTTTGTCATGTACTGAAGAACCCCAATTAAACACATAATATATAAACAAAATTATGCTGTACAATTACAACACAAGGAGTTGCTCCTCTGCTCATTCTTCATTCAGGCAAGATCAATCCCTATTCCTTTGAGCCTGCAGACACCTGATCTCTGTGCGACTGACAAGGCCACCAGGTCTTCAGTGCCAGTTCACTGCTGTAAGAGGCATCGTGTCTTATGGAAGTGGCAAGTCTCACCTTAACAGCATCTACCACCAGCACCTGAACCAGGCTGGAACATGACCAAGAAATTATGTGGATAAAGAGAATAGTGCCATAAGAGTTCATTAGCTTGCCAAGAAATCTGTTCCCAGATGGCCACGGACAAGAGTTGACATTATCAAAACAAAAGGGATGGAAGAGAGTACAGATCAGGGAGGAGTCCATGATGCAGCTTGAGGTTTGCCTGCTCCCCTCTCACAGGAATGTTGTCTCAAACGGAGTCCCCCACCCAAGGACCCCTTGGGAGTGTGCCTACAGTATTGACATCTCCCCAAATCTTTGTCCCTTGCTCACAGAGCAAAATATCTTCCTTTAACTTTTAAGAGCAAATAATAGCAATGCAGAGGAAAGGGAAGAATAATAAAAGCTGTTACAGCTGTATTGTGAGCTCTTTAGGGTTAAAAGTAAATGGGAGTGAGGGAACGTAAGTGTAGAGTGTGTGGAGTGGCAGCACAATCACACTGAAATAGAAACAGCACTCCCAACACATGCCAGGCTGGGGAAGAGAAGAGAGGGCACAAGAAAAAGCTCCAGAAACACCTTCAAAGCACAAGATGACAAAGGGAAGCCTGGCCCCGTGGGACTGTGGCAGCAAATAACAGATGACACAGATGAGGCTGAAGCATCTAGTGTGTTCTTCAACACTCAGAATAAAGAAATCATTGCAACAAGCTGTGTAAGGCAGTGCATTCTACAAAGAGATTAGACAGGCCAGGTGCGAGAAAGGATGAGTTAAAGATGACTGAACCAGAACAGAGTTACTCAGATACATAGCACCTGCACACATCCCCCTGAGTACTTACAGATTCAGCTGAAGCTCCTTCTGAGCTGTTTGCAACACTTTAAGGGAGCTGTAAGCATAGGGGAGGGTGAAAAGGGTTGAGGTAGAAGTATAATATCTGGTTTTTTAGAGGAGAAATAAAGCAGGGAGGGTGGAAATTACAGGCCGTCTCCAAATTACAGTTTTAATTTAGGGCCTGGAGGTTTTTCAGGAAAACAATATTAAGCAATTCAGTTATGGCCACCAAAGAGGTAAGGTAATAAAAATGTCAGGTGTGTATTTCTGAAGAAAAACTCATGTCAGGCTAAGCTCATTCTTTTGCTGTGGCAGCTAACCTACTGAGAGGGGAGAAGTATTAGATGCAATGTCTACTTTGGAAAGAATTTTGATTTTTCTTGTAACATGTTGGGAATTCACCCAGCTGGACAGCTGAGAGTCCACAACATTCTGATGAGCACAGCCCTGGCGGGTACAGAGAATCGTGTGTCTTACAGATTTTTAACCCCTTTCCCAGGAACGTGTATAGGCCTGACAGCTCAGCCCTTCCCTCTCACTTGAGAGAGTGATAATTTGGTCTTTGCCCTGCATTCACTTACTCCCGCAAACTGGATTTTCAGCTTTGGATTTATCCCAAGTTGTCTCTTTCCCTTTGTGTACTCTATTTAAAAACATATCATTCACATGTTACGTTTTTAGGCCACCTCAGATGTCCTTGCTGCTGTTTCATGGTCAGCTGCTCCTTCCTGAGCTAACAGGGAGCTATTAAAAGCCAGGATGACTCCTGCTGCACAGAACCGGAGCTGCTGACTAACTCCTTCTTTGCAAACATCCCCAGCTTGCAGGAACAGGCTGAAGTCCTGCTCAAGTCTCCCCTGGTGGCTGCTCAAGCTCCCTGAGTTTCAGCCCTGGAAGGGTTTAGAAATGCTTTCCCACATCCTTAGTTTGCTTCCTTTCAGTACAAGATGTTGCCCAGAAATTTCTCAGGGGCAGATTTGCTTTATCTTTAAAAATCAGGTAAAGAGCCTCTCTGGCCAAAAGGTTCGTTTCCCTGTGCTGGATGCTTGGAACAAAGTGGACTGGATGCAACCTCATCTCCTAGAGCAAGAGGGGCAGGTGAGTAACAACCAGCTTTCAAGGATTCTCTCTGATTCCCTCTCACCTGTGCTCTTACAGCCTCTTCTGGCACATGAAAGGGCACACGTAAAGCACAGCAATAACAAAACCATCTCTGTATTATCAACCCTGTGTTCAGCACAAATCCAAAACTTAGCCCTGTATCAGCTAACTGTGAAGAAAATCAATTATGCCCCAGCCAAAGCTTGTTCTGGTTTCAGGAGAAAAAATTAGATCCCGTGAGACAAACTTTAGCCTCCAAACAGGCACTGCCACCTTGGAGGTGCCTCCTCCAGAAAAAGTTTATCCTGGGGCAGAGCAGTGCTCCAACATCAAGTGCCTGAAATCCTTTTCTCATCAACGGAGCCAGCTAAATTATGAGTCTGTTCTCTGAAGTTACCCAAATTTAAAGCTTTTACCCTAAAAGAGAGGTTTAGTTTAAAAGAAACACTTTCCTGCAGCTGGTAAAATCTGAAGAGGACTGGGCACAGTGTAAGCAACCCCTCTGAATTGCCTCAGCAGCCCCGTGAGCTGAGGAGAAGCACTCTGGGGTGGCACAGAGCTTCAAAATGATGTGCTGCAGTCCTCAGTATTTCCAACACTTCAGGCTCCCGGGAAATTTAGCTCCAGAGCCAGTCTGACATTTTTTTAAAATTTTGCCCTCTTTATGTGTATTATAGGCTGCATTTAATCATGCTGAGCTGGTGAGTAATAGCTATAAAATACTCTAGCAATTTCATACAAATTTTTTGAACTGCTCAAAGGAAAAAAGGGAAAATTGATACTAGAGAGGATGAGTCAAGCCCTGAGAAACAGGCTCCCTGGACTCATTCTTTAGTTTGCAAATCATTTGTGAGCAGATTCTGATTTCTTCAACCGGGTCATTTCCTAAAAGGATTTTTGACTAGTTTTCATGAGTCATTCAGAGTACCTTGAAGAGTTCAGCTGGTTGCTCACAGCTTCCCACAATGGGATTCAGAGTGTACATGTAATCACTTAACTCATGGGGTTTTATTCCCTCATCCCACCCAAAGGGCTGAGTGATGGTTGGAAGGGAAAACAGGGATGAACACAGGGTGACTTTAGTGTAGACGCTGAAAGAGGGCGATTTTAACATATGTCCACAGACAAGCAGGCTCTCAGTATGAGGGAGAAGGGATCTGATTCAGGAACCGAGCAAATTTGGTCAGCAAAGAATTTTGGGGGGCTGGCTGAGTCGCCCAGTCTGGGATTATGAGTTACAGCCCAGGACTTGTGCTGTGGGTGAGCCTCTGCTGAGAGGCAGGGATGTGGGCAAGTTCATGCTTGGTTTAGACCTGCGCCCCTCCAGCTCTGCTGGTGCTGAGATCCCTTTCCAGCTGCACTTAGGATGTGCTTTCCCTTCTGCTCTCTGTTTAACCCCCTTCCAATAAACAGCAAGATTCCTACAGGGAAAGAGTCAGATGGTATCAGTATATTAATTTTATATTCTAGTGGTAATTTATTTTTATTAAAACAGGTGCACACTCCCAAAAGCAAAAGCTATATAACGTCTTAGGAGGGAGGAAAAAGTGTTCACAACCTGGAAAACAGTGGTACAAGTTGCACTGCTCATCTAGAACCAGTGCTAGCAGCACAGAATTGTTCCCATAATGGCAAACAGCAAGAGGCTGGATACCCTTCTTCACAGCTCTAACAGGGTCAAGCAGTTTGGAAAAAAACAGTGGGATTTTGGAGCTTTGGTGCTTGGATAGTGAGGGAAATTTACCCTTTGCTGCACAATGGGTCAGTGTAGCTTGGTCTATGTAAGGCTTTTTTGGCCAAAGAAGAGAGCATTTATTTCATACAGCTGAGAAGGCACCACAAGAATTGCCCAAGCAGTGGTTCACTCCATTGCAGAGGATGCCAAGATGTCACCTGTGTGGATGTCCACATATCCCATGTGACAAAAGAGGTTTCTGAGGCCATTGTGATTTGCTCTGGTGATGCTCACACTGTTCCCCACCTCTCCTGGGTGGCCTGAGCTGCAGGACCTGCTCGTGGCAGCAAGGGTACAGGCCACTCAAAACATTGGCACTTGCCTGTCTCCTATCTCTTCCAAGGGTGTCCTGATGGCCAGAGGTTCTTGCTTCACTCACAGAAATGGCCCTGTTCTGCACTTCAGTGATGGCAGCCCTGGGACAGCACACAGTGAACATGGTGACATCAGATTAACTCAATGATCTTAGAGGGCTTTTCAATGTAAATGAGTCTATGATTCTATGAAAATGCTGCCCTGTTATAAGGAATAGGTATGACAGTGACCTTTGCTGAGCAGGTGCAATTTTCCGGGAGTTTTCAGACCTGATTCCCTAGGTGAGACACATTTATGTCATTTTGTTTTCTGTACTTGTCCCAGGACTGGACCTGAGATACTCGAACCCAGAAGTTTCAAATCACCACTCAGCAGATTCCAGACAATTAACTCCCAGGCAATAATTACTTTTAAAATGAGCTCCAAGGTCAAGCTGAAAAAGTGCATTCTCCTGCTGCTCAAACAGTGACTTCTCTGCAGGAACCTCTCCGTGACTTCTGTTTAATCCAGACTTAAAACACAACCTCTCCTCCTTCCCCTCTTGCCCTTGGTAAAGAGGAAGAGCTTTAAATCCTACACACAGCAGAGCAATGAAGTGCCAGAACATCAAGTTGCTGAACTTTTCCCAGAAGAGTTCATGTGTCCCATTTCCTACTTTCTGGGATTAAAGCACATGTATGTGATGTTTCCGTGGCCTCCTGCACACAGGGAGATGCTGCAAGGTGTTCATTAGCAGCCAAGCCTTACACAAAAGCTCTGTCATGCTGTATAACCCCATGGAAAGCAGGGAACGAAACTCCTGAAGAGGTGAATGAGCTGGAGATGTGGAGCGTGAAGGGGTGTATGTAGAGGGACTGGGCTTCACGTTCAGAAGGTTCCACATCAGATTTCCCTCTTCTCCAAAGACACAGGACAGAGATGAGGGAACTGCACAGACCATGAGTGAAGCAAAGCTGGGCTGTAAGGAACAGAAGTTGTCTGGCAGGATCAAATGTCAGGCTCTGGTGGAATGACAAAAACAGGATGCAGGGATGCAGTTCGACTTGGAAGCAGAGCTCTCTGCTGGGAGTATCAGGAGAGACAGGAGGGAAGGCTCTCTGAACATCATCCAGGGTGAGCACCCTGACGTACAGCATCCCTAGGGAGAGCCAGGCTGGGCAGTGCTGCACTCACAGCCACTAATTAGGCTGATAGAGGCTCAAGCTGCCCCTGGATAAACCTGAGCTGATGGGATGTTTCAACAATATGAAAGCACCACAGCTCTGGAAATGTTCAAAGCCAAGGAAGTTTTGAATTCAAGAGGAAAATGGGTCACAGTAGATGCTTTGTGCTGGAAATTCAGTGTCAGCCTGTTTTGCAGTGCCACCACCTGTGTGACACCGATGACCCATGGGACTAGACCATGGGTCTAATTAGCAGAGGACAGAGCTTTGTTAGAAGAGTAGAAGGGACTCACGGGAAGTTGGAGGAGGGCTAGGAAGTATTTCATGTTTATAGATACATTTTGCTGTGTATTTTTTATTACATCCATGACAGAAGTCAAAAGTGGAGGTGGGAGATGGTCTACACTTAGGAATAGAGGGGACATAGAGCAGAATATCCCCCCTGTCTGTGAATTCCCAGCTTTATTTCATGATCAGCTCTCAAACTGGCACACTAGCAAATCTGAGAAATGGAGGCCACAGAAACCATGTCTCCAGGACTAATCCAGAGAGTCACATGGCACAGGCACTCCCTGGCACTCCAGAGTGTTCCCATAACTCTGCTGGATTACCAAGATTGACCAGGGCTTTATTTCCTCTCTGGGTTATGCATCTGTGTGCTGTTGTTCTTGATAGCATTGAGCAGCACAGGGCTGCCTCACATGGGCAGAGAGCGCTGACCTTCCTTCACTATTCTTTTGTGCCAGGCAGATCCAGATCTTGGGATGGAAGGGGGGAAAACATGTTTCTTCTCACCACACTCCTGTTGTCTGGTCTTAGCATCTTTCTCACAAGGGTCCCATTCCCCAGTAGTGATGGTCGTCACCTCCTGACAGGGAACCAGCACAGCAACCCCAAGCTGCGGATCCACAGATACTGAAAACAACTCACCACTGAGTGCAAACTCCAGAGAAGGTGAATTGCAAGCTCTGTGCTCATCCTCATGGTTTGTACTCCAATGTGGAACAGAAGCACAAGTATGAGATCTCTTTAGCAAAGTGCAACAGGTTTTGAATGATAAATAGCTGCAATTGGTCAATGGCTGACAGAATTCAGGAATTTAATAAATGCCTGAGTTCACGGAGATGCACAAGGACCGTGGGCCCACCACACACGCACGAGGTTACGTCTGCTACAACCATGTCTGGGCAGTAGCCAACTTCATCATGCAGTGATTTATGACCTCTGGCAGGGCAGGGTCTGCTCATGCTGTTACCAGAGACAAAGTGCTGGCTGATGTCACACAAGGCAGAATGCAGCCCACCTCCCGAGGGTAAAACCAAAGGGCAATAGATCTCCAGGACAGCCACAGCCTCAGCAGCATTATCCCGTGCTTGGTATGCCAGTGGGATTCCTGGAAGGCTCCAGGAGATGAGCTGCCTGTCACCATAAAGCAGAGTCTGAACACTAACTGACACTGACCAGACCTGGCATTAATTCACTCCCCACCAGCTCCAGCTGCTCTCCTACGCCTGCACTTGGTTTAACCAACTGACCTCTGGTGGAATTTACAATCTTCCTATTTCCTTGATTTATTAGTTGCAGCCTCTCAGGCTGATGATTAGGTGGTCTGAGTCAAGATCTGTCCCTTTGCTCCAAGTCTATAGGAGGTTATTTGTTTATGGCAAAGGCTGAAAACAAAAAATACTCTGCCACACTTATTCCTAATCGCATCACCATAGCAACAATGGTCAAAGTTTTCAGGTTTTTCCTCAAAAGAGGTTGCTGGTTTAGGTTGTTTATAGAGATCACCATGTGTGCCTGGTTGGAGGTTTCTAGTGATTTATCTGGCACGATTTGTCATTATCTGTGTTTGTTTGTGCAGCTCAACTGCTCTCCTCTCCGTCTCTGTCCGTTTCTCTTGGCCTCTGTCCTTCTCAGCTCCTCTCTGCATGGCTGCCTGGACACAGCCACCTCTTCTCCTCTCCCCCTCCTGGCCCCTGATCTCGGGTCACTGCTGCCCTTACAGCCCCTCTGCCAGACTACGGGCACAGTGACACCTACCCACCTTCAGCAGAGTCACTTCTGAAGTGGAGGCCAGTCCCCAGGTGTCACACAAGCCCTTGGATGTGCTTCAGGCTGCGCAATGTGTGGGATGAGCACTGCAAACCACTGTGGGTAGTTGGGAGTGCAGGGTCAGACAAGCTTAGGGAGCAGCAGAGATTGTTTGGGGGTCTCACTCCTCTCACATACTGTCAGTAGTTGCACAGGATGATACTCCTTGCACCTCTGTCCCCACTGACCACCCTGGTGGCTCTTGGTGTGACAGTGAAGAATGCTGCACTGTGAGTGTAGTCTTAGGTGAGATGGACTTTGCCCTCGGGTTCAGGTCCCCTAGGCAGGTCTGCAGCATGAGATTCTAAGATCACATCAAGTGATTCTATTCAATGAGGTCTCAAAAAGTCAGGCATCACAGAGGGACCGGTAAGATGTTTTTCCATGAAACCTGATGCTCCTTCAACAACACCTTCTGCTTGCTGTCTCACACTTTACTCTTGGAAGGGAACAGCCACCTGACGCACAGTGAGGGGCCTTGGAGATATTCACACCACAGAGGCTGCTGCCCCTGCACCACTCCAGTTAGTCTGGCTTCAGACATAAACACCCAGACCTTGACATCCTGTTTTTTGCATGATGCTTGCCCAAATTTATCCAAGCCTGATTCCCAGCCAACTCATTAATTGACAACCATGGTTTCATTCCAGGCAGTCCTGTACAGAGAACTTCTCCGTGCTTAGTCCCTTCTCTGAAGTCCCCTGTTCACCAGTGTCTTCCCGTCCTGTGGTGCCCAGGGCCAGTCCCAGGGTATGGAGAAGGTGCAAGAAGGTGCCTCAGCTGACAGTGGGCTCCAGAAGCAGGACATACAAAAGGGCTAAGGACTCCTGGCCATGCAGTCTGTCCCAGACCAGGCAAGTGAATTGCCCTACTCCTTCCAGTGTCCATGGAGCTGAATGCCAGTGGCACAGAGGCAGTGGCAATGTCTCTTCCCTCTTCCCACCTAACACTAGAATTGCTCATGCTGCTGAAAAAGTCTGCAGAAACTTTCTCTCACTCTCTTTCCACCTCCGATGACACTGCCATCACCATCAGGCTCATCCTGCCCACACCTTGTGCACTGTGTCTTCCCAGGTTGAAATCCCCTCACTTATTCCTCAACCTATTCCCATCTCATGTCCTTGATCTCTCCTGCATGGTCTTAACCCTGCTAGTTAAAT
The DNA here is from genome assembly GCA_035583185.1 of Anabacerthia variegaticeps. Lineage (NCBI taxonomy): Eukaryota > Metazoa > Chordata > Aves > Passeriformes > Furnariidae > Anabacerthia > Anabacerthia variegaticeps. Next base: position 411,543 of record JAWWEW010000036.1, on the reverse strand, counting down.
GCACTCCAGGTTCACTTTCATGCACATCTAGCACAGATCAGATTGAATCGAGGAGCCATCCTGAGAACCCAGCTGCATCAAGGGTCATTGACCATTGCCCTTCAGTAAGCTACACAGTCCAGAACAACTCTTTAGACACCATTTCTTTGGGTCTTTGGGAGTCTCAGCTCTTGATTTGTTTCTTTTCCTCATTATTATCATTGCTTGCTTTACACCTGTGCTTTATCTTATGAATATTGATTATTTTGCCTCACTGGTTAGCGATTCTTTATTCCAGAATAACATTTTCTGTTCCTATATTTCTGCACACTCAGGTGATTTATAAAGGCCATAAAACAAAGAGCGCTTGTTGCTGTGAGCTCAAAAAGCTTTGCTATGCTAAAGGATCCTGGGAGTAATAAATCAAAACTAACCTTGAGTCAGAATGTAATCTCTGCTGCATTCGCCACTGGCTGGCATCATCCAACACCACATCCAGAACCTACACAATACACAAAACAGCTCTGTCTGCCCAAAGCCAGGGCAGGTGATTCCCCTTTCTGTATGAGCCATTCATCATGGCCAAAGCCAAAGGCTCTCCATGGCAGTGGTCATGGCCCCAAACCTGCCAGAGCTCAAGAAGCATTTGGACAATGCTCTCAGGCACATGATGGGATTGTTGGGTGTCTGTGCAGGGCCAGGAATTGAACTCAGTAATCCTTGTGGGTCCCTCCCAACTCAGGACATTCTGTGATTCTATGAAAGCAAAGGGGTGTCTGGACTACTGAAGAGGTATTGTAGCAGCGTAGCCTCAAAAACTCCCCTCTCCACATTCACACCATGTGGAAACGTCCTGCCAACTCTGGCAGGGCCCAGGAACCACAGACTGCTGGAATAGACATTCACCCTCAGGTGAAATCCCTCTGCCTCAGAGCAGGAACCACCTGCTTGGGAAACGGCCCCTCTGTGTACCCACAGCAGGCTCCCATCCATCAGCTCTGGCAGTCTCTGCCAGCATGAGAAGGGGCCTGTTCTCTTCTTCACCTGAAGGCTGAGTGCTGATGTCACACACAGGGCTCTGCTCAAAGGGCAGGAGGCACATCTCAATCCCTTTCCAATGCAACTTGTTTCCTGGGGTGCAAGCCAAGCCAGGGGAAGCCCCATCTGGACCACTGGATGAAAACTTCTGGAGTTTTCCTCTGCTACACTGCAGCGGTGGGACTGGGAAAGCCCTGCCTGCACAAGCTGCAGGAGGGGAGTCAGGCTTCCTGGTGACCACAGGATACTGGAGGTCACACAGCCACATCAGGAGTAATTCTAAAGTCAAGGATGGTGAGAAGGGTGGAGGGGGAGCCCCAAGGTGCAACACTTCCTCCAGCTCATGCAGAACCAAAGCACACTCAGCACACCTGAGTGGGCCTCCCAAGGAGATGACAAATGGGGTGACAGCAGCCTTTCCAGATATCTGCTGGGCCAGGAGGAAGATAAATCCCTTTGTTTCCTTTTCTGTTCCTTTGTCTGTACAAGTGCAGACCTGAAGGACCAACCAGCCACCCAGCCACCCCTTAAACACGAGATGCCTGTGTCCGGGTGTCAGTGCAGTGTGTGAGTGCTGGGGGATTTAGTGCATTGACCAAGAGCAGAAAAGGGCAATACTCCTTAGAGATCAGTCTGGCTGTGCTGGACAGCACAGTGTGGCTCCTCTCCCCCAGATTTGCACTCACTTGCTCACACACTTGTGTTATAGACGCTGGTGCTATGAGTGATTTCAGCGTTTAATGCGTTTATTGATATTAAAAGGATTTATTAAAAAAATGTTTTTAAAATAAAAAAAACAAGGAGTAAACTTTATTAGAAGAAACAGTGAGTGATTTCAGCTCTAGTGATTTTAGCGTCAGGTTTGGCTCTAGTGAGCCCAGCTCGTTCAGCAAGGAGGGCAACAGTGCAGTGTATGCAAATGGCCAGTGCACTGGGCGTTCCCTTCGGGACTGGCTCCCAAGGGATGCACCTTGCCACTTATCCAAGCGTGCTATTTATCCTATTTTTGGCTTGCTCAAGCCACGCTTCTTCTGAGCATGCCCAGTTCAGTTTAAGTTTGGTCTTTGAGGTAGTAAGTTCCGAGAACTAATGCTCTGTCCCAGAACTGAAAAATGGAACGGCTTTCAGTGTTAAACACAGGGCGTCTGGGTTCCTGCAGTGGTTCGATACTTGCTGGGCACTGGGAACGCAGTCATAGCAGTGTTGGCTCCTCGGGGGAGGTTGCTTTAAGCTCTCACAGGATGGCGGGGCTTGTAGCGGTTGCTACGGCGATTCAGGGACGCGAGCTGCAAAAAGCAGTGAACACGCCCTGGGGCACCGGCGGCTTTTGTCTCCTTACAGTTCTTGGCGGGCTGCGATACTCTCGTTGTCCCGTCTTGGGGGGGGCTCCCCCAACAGCGGTGGCGAGGGCCCGCGGGACCCAGGAAGAGCCGCAGCTTGTCGGCTTTACTCCCGGGCAGAGGCAGCTGCTCGGGCAGAAAAACGGGGGGGTCTCGGAGCTGAGGAAGGCGGCGGCGAGGGAAGGGGGAATGCAAGCTGCTCGGCGCCGGCGGGCACCGCCGGCACGGAACCTTGGCTGCAACCGGGCCAGAGCCGGGCAGCGCGGGTTCGGCCCCGGGGCCACGGGTTGCTAGTACATCGAATACAGCAAAATTATAAGAACGAAATAAAGAAACAAAAATATTAATACAAAACTTTTACACGGTTTTAGACTTAAGGGTAGACAAATTCCTTTCCCTCCCTTTGTAAAGAAGGGGGGTGTAAAACACAAAGGAATCTGTGTACTCTTTATCTGATAAGAATTGATCTGGACTTTTTCTCGCATCTCCCCCTTCCTGGGGACGAGACAGAACTAGTTGTATTCTCTGATAGCCTTTAGTTTAAACAGGGTTGTAAAAAGCATCCCACTGATAAGGAATCCTCCCTCTGCAAGTGTTTATCTTTCGAATGTCATTATAGAATTACTGCTACATTCTTAAGAACATTCCTAAGGTTTAAAGTAAAAAAAAAACAACACTTTTACATTCAAAGGAATAAAAGATACTTATATAATTAATATTTTGGCAAATTAAAATATGCTTATAACACTTGTAAAGCAGAGGTGACTGTATCAGTGAGGGCTGGCTGTCAAAGCTGTCATCCCACCTAGGACAAGCTGGTGTCTGTGATAAATTAAGGGTGATTCAGACTTGGCTATCAAAACCTTTCCTCAGAAAAAAAATAAAACTTAGATTTTTGGAAGAAAAATAACTGGAGGTAGAAAACTTATAGTTCCCTTGAAATGCTGTCACTGCAATGGAGAAAACTCAAGAAAATCACAAGATGAGTGGTTTCTGAAAGTTTCCTGGTGATTTTTTATCTCAGCAATCAGAGAATCACAGGGAAATACTGTGTACAATTTTTTTAATTTCAAAAATTTATCTCATTCTCTCCATTGATCAAAGAGGAAGCAGCTCCCACTGGAGCTCTCCCAGGAGGAGCTGCTCTCCCAATGGCAGCAATGGTTCTTTTAAAGAGTGGCATCACTCCCAACTTTGAAAGTTGGGAATGATCCCTCTCCACTGTAGCAACATGCGACACACTATGAGTGTGAGTGTCTGTCAGTTTTGTTTGAGGACCATCTAGCAAGATTATCCTCATTTCTTTTCTCTTTGTTGAGCAGAATGAGCCTGGTCTCCAAAGAGTCTTTCTTGGAAACAGCCCAGTTGCTGAGCCACAGCCCCCTGCACTGGCAGAAACATCCTTAGGTGCTTCTCTGGATGAAGAAGGAGTAATGCAAGAGAGGACAAAAATCAGGGTCATAAAAAAATTCATCAAGCTGTGGCATTTCCCTGGTCATGTTGAATCAGCACCAGCACCTGTGGCAGTGTCCTTTTTTTCACACCAACAACACGTTCCAGCCATGACGCAAACACGGTGCAGGGGTTTGGTTTCCATTTGGTGCAAATGGATTTCACAGTCTTCAGTGCTGCCATTAAACAAAGTCAATGCTGTGGCTTTGCCAAGGAACACAGCAGGAGAGATGGAAGGGGGTTGCCAAACCCTTCTCCTCTCCCCTCACTGCAGAGCACAAAGGACATGTAGCACCACACTGGTTAGCAGTAATGCTACTCTAAGACCAAACAGCCACTATAAATGACCATTTCCTTCAATGTGGGCTGAACACAGAGCTGAGAACCCCACGGCACCCTTTCAGCCCTTGCTGTCACCTGCACAGCCCATCTCTCCTGTTCCAGCCAAACACTTGCTCTGTCTGTCCCTGGGCTGCAGGTACACACTGAGCAGCATTGACACATCTGAAACGAGGTGCTCTCAATTACATCATCCCCCTTTGATAATCACTCTCAGCACATCCCCTGTCCCTCTAAATGCCCCACTAGCCTCCTTGCCTATCTGAGTTCCCACTGTTTAGCTCCTGGCAGCCTCACAAAGGAGACAAGCCCTGGAGGGAACAGGATGAATATTCATGGTCACCATGTCTGGAAGGTGAGTGGAGGCTCTCAGCACATCCACAGGCAAGCAAGGCATTCATCATAAAATTCACATTCAGGGTCTTATACCTCCTACAGCATTAAATATTTAACAACAGAAACTTTCAAATGTCTTCACAATGTAATTACAGTGCCAGGAGGATCAGCTTCGATTGCTAAGCTCCAGTTCACTGCCGCAGGAGAGCTTGGGTGGCCTGGGTTTCCTAAGAACCTGCAAGGGCAATTGCCAAGGTAAAAAAAATACTTTGTGAAAGTTGTAATATGGAAAGAGACTCCAGCAATAGCACAGATGTCCAGGAAGATTAAAATGGAAGAAAAAATCCCTCTTGCACTGATGTAACAAAAAAACATGGTGATAGGAAGATGGGGAATCTGGAAAGAGGACATGTACGGTTTCTCAAGGGCAGCAGTTTGGAGAGGGATACATGGTAGGCAGTGGAGAGGCAGCTGAACCCAGAGAAGTGCAGGCAATGTCATGGTCCCACACCTTCAGTGGGCACACACGTGCCCTTGAGGGCAAGATGAGAGAGATGAGGCAGCTTCTCATGGTGGTGTCAGGGAACTTGCTTAACATACCATGAGTAGTTGAATACACACACACACAGAGTGTCTTGCTAATTGTCTTTAATATTCCTCAGGGAAAAATGAGATTCAGTAGCATATCTACAGTCCATGCATCAAGAGAAAGGGCTGACCATCATCCAAGAAAGATAGATTTCCAGGAAACATTGGTTATACACTCCAGCAAGGACATAAGAGTGGTTATACCCTTGGATACTGACAAAAAAAAACAAAAAAGAGGGTCAAATTCAGTATGTCAGTGGGTGACTGAAGAAAAACACAGGGTCGCTTAGTATAAATTAATGTGTCAAGGCTGAATTTGCAGGGTGACATCCTCCAGCAATATCAGCCCTTGGCAGAGAAACAGCAAAGCTGATATAGGATTGAATTAATAAAGAATTAAGGGCTAGGAATATTATCAAGGCCAGTCAGCACGATGTTCTGGAACACAGCCCTTGCCCAACAAATCTGTTCTCATTTGCAGGGGAGAGCACATGTGTGGCTGATAGGATAGAGAGCCCAGGCACAATCAGGCTTTACAGATTTGGATTAAAACCAATTTCAGCCAATGCTTGTAAAGCTCACGTGTAAATATGCTGAGTGCTGGACAAAAATAGCAGATCTTCAAACAAGCAAAGAATTCTCAACAAACGGAAGTGTGATGGAGGCATTTTTGCAAAGACAGCTCTAAACACTGGAATCACAGGGAAGTAAGATGATGAGAGAGAGATGGAGATGGAGCTAGGGACAGAGACAGATGGAGATGATGGAGATGGAGATGTGTTGGAGGAGAACAGTTTGCCTGTTAGACAAAATTTGCAAGATGCCAAGTATGAAGCAGTAAGAGAAGAGGTCCAACTGGTCAGCTGGGTCTATGTGAACAATGCACACTTTGATGTAACCAGGTGATAAAACCCAACATGAGAACAAAGATCACCAGTTGCAGCAAATTCCCAGTACTGCAGTCTCCCAGCCCATGTGCAGCAAACCCTCTTCTGCCTCCCAGCCTGCAGAAATCCCTGGACAGGCAGGAGATTTCCTTCCCCAGGTCTGCCTGGGTTTTCCCATAGTTTGCTACCTCCTGATCTTCATGTTTCTCTTTCAGGGATCAGCAGGTGAAGTGGATCTGTTGATTGTGTAAACGCATGACCTGGCTTTGCCTTGTCATTAACCATCCTACTGAAATCAATGAAATAGAGGCTGCAAAGAGAGAAAATCCTTTTTGCTTGCTCAGACTAACCTGGCAGCATCTGCCTTGCTTCACTCGGGTCTCACCCTTTGACAGCCCTGGTTACATGTTATTGCTTAATTATTGTCTCCTTACACAGCCCTGGTACAGGCCTGTGCTCTGCCTACTTTACTGTAAGAGCAGATAACAAATGGCTCTGCATATCTCACTAACAATACTGAACCCATGATCGCTATTCTGTTAAGAACCACGATGATGAAGAGGCATGAACTGCATCTCCTGGAGATCCTGTTTTTCTCTCCTCCTGCTAGGTCTCTGACCACTGCTAAGCTGTTTCAGGAGGACAAGAAGGCATCTTTGACATACAGCAGTCTCTGGGGCATTCAGCAGAATTCACCCTCTTGACAGAGCATCCACACATGGAGAAATTTATGCCATGCTTGGAGGAGAACCAAGGGGAGACACAGAGGATCTAGGTGTCTGTCTTGCACCAAGTCTGCAGAACAAGCACCAAGAACAATTCCAGGGCATAAAAATGCAATCAACAAATAGTAAAAATAATGACTGCAGTCAAGGAGAAGAACAGCAATAACAGTAATGGCAACAACTTCTACTTCCACAGGAGAAGCTCACTGGCAAAGGAGACTTCTGCTATGGGTAAGGATATAATGGCCAAACAAACCCTGCAAGGCACTGAGGCTGCTCTCTAATAACTGCCTACAGCTAGAGGACTGTACACCATATTTTGGAGGCTCCTCTCTGCCTCCAGGACCCTTAAACTGAGAAGCACATTTAGAAGGCCTGCATCAGTTCCTTTGCTGCCACAGAGATGTCAAACCAGTGATGGATTTTGGGCCCACAATAGTAGGAAGTGTAAACCAAGCCCTAACTCAGGACTTGGAATGTTCATGACACCCATCACCTTCCCTCAGCGGCAGCAGCTGCAGGCTGAAGCATGATGAATCTAGGAGGCTGCACCATCAGCTGATCCGACCATTGCAATGCTCTGCTCTGTCAGTGAGATTGTCACCCACTGGGTGGACAAGTAGCCCCCAACATAGGGTCATAAGATTAAAGGATGTTTGAGAAGAAAACCCTGAAGTCCCATCCATTTTTATTTATTGTAGAATATTCCACATTTTCTACACACATATTTTTCCATACCTACAGGACAAGGGGGAATGGTTTCACACTGACAGAGGAGAGATTTACATTTGATATCAGGAAGAAATTCTTCACTAGGGAGGTGGTTGGGCACTGACACAGGTTGCCCAGAGAACCTGTGTTCTGCCCCACCCTGGAAGTGTTCAAGGCCAGATTGAATGGGGCTTGAAACAACCTGGTTGCTCCAAGGGAAGGTGTACCTGCCCATGGCAGGGGGCTTTAAGGTCCCTTCCAACCCAAACCATTCTATGATTCCATGTTATCTATATATTCTGCACTTCTTCCTGAGGTGGAACTGGCATGTAGAGGAGCAGAAATGTATGGTTTGACTTGTCCACCCATGTTGGCAAACAGGGCACAGCAGGTAGCACTGAGAACAGTCTGCAGCAGCCCATAGGACGCCAGCTGCTCATAAAAGTCACGTTAAAACTTTCTAGACAACCAACCCCTGGCCAGAATGCAGGAGGGCCTTTGAACCTGACAAGAAGGCTGCTCTGGGTGAGCTGGCCATGCCCATTTTTTCCCATGGATTATTATTTTCCATGCTTGTAGCTTCAAAACCTTTCCTGGAAACATTCAGGACCAGGTCAGATGGGGCTCTGAACAACCCGGTGTAGCTGAGAATATTCCTGCTCATTGAATGGGGGTTGGACTAAGTGGGCTTTAAAGGTCCCTTTCAACTTGAAATATTTTATGATTTGACAAAGAAATCTTCAAAGAAACCAGCATGTTGAGCTCCCATTCCAGCCCCATCTGAATCTTAGGCACTGCCCTGTGAATCTTCTATTTCATAAAAATAATAGACATGTAAATTAAACTGTCCTGAAGGCATGTGGCAGAATGCTAATGGGGAACTGTCAGGGAACTGTTTTCCTTGCCAGCTTGTCAGTGAGATGAGTTGAAATTAACTGTATTCAAACACCTTCTGAGCAGGGAGAGGGGACAAGGTCACTGGGATCTTTGGAAGCTCAGAGGGACGTGGTTCCTTCCCTCCATTACTGCAGTGCTTCTTAGCAGAGCACAGCTCCTGCTGCTATGTGCTGAGCACTCAGCCAAGACCAACACTCACCACAGAGAGATGGACGTGACTCTACAAGTGACGCTGCAGGAGTGATCTAGGAGCAACCTCTGCTTCCAGTTCCTGCCCATCTCTCTGTATCTTGAAATCTCCAGATATAGTTGGTCTGAAATTTATTAAAAACAGTCCTGGTTTCAGCTGGGACACTGTTACGATTTGATACCACCTCATGTCGTTGCCAGGGTAGGGGAAAGGGATTCTCTTGGGCTTCTGAGAAAGGTGGAGCTTCTTGTCAAAAAAAATGTGGTCAGAGGTGGGAATCCATTGGTCCTTGTCCATTGTCTGCCCTTGTTCATTGTCTTGGAGTCCAGGGTTTCCAGCATTTTTTCATGTGAATCACTCTCCCTTTTGTATAGTTCTGTTATGAATGTTGTTGCTGTTACTGTTTGTTTTCTTATCTCATTTCTGTTTCCAGTAAATTGTTCTTAGCTTGTAATCTTCACCTTTTGTGCCTCCAGTTCTCAACTCCATCCCACCACATGTGAAAGGGGAAGAAGAAGAGGGTGTGAGAGAGCAACATCTAGTTTGGGAGAGTCTCAGTGTGGGCACTGAACTGGGGAGTATCATTCCTAAACCATGACCAAAAAAAAATTTGGAAAATTACTGCAAAAAAATGTGTTCAGCCATTTTTGGCTTCGTAACAGTGAAAAAATGGATAATTTCTGTTTTTCACAGAAGTTTGCAGCCCTCTGTCGTGACAGATAATTCAGAAATTTCTCTATTTTGGGACTCTCCAAAGCCATGCACTCAGCCTTTGAATGGGGTCAGTTTGAAGTTTGAAGGAATTTCAATTCATGGCTTCACGAATGAAGATTTGGAAGGGCTCTACCCATGCTTGCTGGAAGTGCGCTGATGGCTAAAAAGGCCAATGTGAGATAGGCAAGTCCGATTGCAAAAGGCACAGCAGAAAGTCTCCATCGGCACTACTGGCGAGGCACGGTTCTTCCTGCATTGTCTTTTCTCCTCAAGACTGATTCTGCGTGTGTTCTCAAAGGAAGCAGCAGCGTTATGGATGATGTGTCTCCATGTCTCCTAACTGGAGGCCAGAGTGGTGGTCAATACGGCCGAGCCTGAGGGATTGTTTCAGGGAGTCCTTGTATCTCCTCTCCTGGGCTCCTCTCTTGCGGCAGCCGGTGGCGAGTTCCCCATAGAGCACAATCTTAGGGAGGAGGTGATCCCCCATCCTGCAGACGTGCCCCGCCCAGCACAGCTGCGTTTTCAGCAGCATGGCCTCAAGACTGGTGATCTCTGCCTGTTCAAGGACGGACACATTAGCCACGTAATCAGACCAGTGGATGTTTAGGGTTGTACAGAGGCAGTGCTGATGGAAGCATTTGAGGAGTCGCAGGTGGCGGCGGTAGATGACCCAGGATTCAGACCCGTAGAGAAGAGCAGACAGTACAATGGCTCTGTAGACACTGATCTTGGTGCTTTTCTTCAGGTGTTTATTGCGCCAGACTCTTTTATGGAGTTTTCTGAAAGCTTTGTATGCCTTTGCTAACCTGCTGTCTATCTCTTTGTCAATCTTACCATCTGAGGAAATGATGCTTCCCAGATAGCTGAACTGCTGGACTGACTTAAGC
>JAWWEW010000036.1:385523-397211 GCA_035583185.1 Anabacerthia variegaticeps | reverse complement strand
GGAATATTCTACAATAAATAAAAATGGATGGGACTTCAGGGTTTTCTTCTCAAACATCCTTTAATCTTATGACCCTACGAATTGTAGCTTCCCTGGCCTGGAGTGTCATGTGTGTTTTGTATGTCATTTAGGCAGTTGTACCTCACCTTCTTGCCCTACCAGAGCTGTGACCATGTCCCAGCAACTAGGAGCTAAGGAAAGTCTTTATCCCAGGCTGGTCAGGCCATCCTACAAGAGAAGGAAGAATACCATGGGAAGCATAACAACTGAAGCATGCAGTGGATGAGCAGGAGAGGGTTGCATCCAGGACACAGGGGCTTCCCCAACAACCCAGGATGTGCCAGCAGGATTTTCAGTGGCTTTCCTCACCCACCACAGCAAGGAACATCATCCGGTTCCTCCTGTGGTTCTCCTTAGGAAACACAGGTAAAAACCAGCCTTTTGGGAATTTTTTTTCACAGCTGTCAATGTGCAGGTGCAAGTGTTTAAGGGGATGATTGGCAGCTTATCCAAGGGTAACAGGGCAAATCATGAGCCATTCATTCAGGCAGTTCCCTGGGAACCAGAGGCAGGAGTGTGGATGCACATCCCCTTCTCCATGATGTGACACAGCTGATGTGCTCACCCTCCTCCTGCTCTTCCCTGTCCTTCATAAGGCCAAAGTGGTCCAGCTCTGGAAGAAGTATAACAGAGGGAATGATGTGCTTCATTTATCTGTGGTGCTTGCAAAGGGGAACAAAAGCCTTGGCTCAAACTTAGAAAGTTCTCAGTGCCAAGAGGAGCTGACCTCTTGGTATGGCAGAGATTTTGGACCCAGTCATAGCTAGAGAAAGTGAGTCATACTAATTTCAATGATGAAGGGAAGGAAGGTGCCACCTGGTAACACATGGCAGGTCAGGGTGAAGAACAGCCCCTGCTCTTCCCTAACCCTGCAGAGACTCCAGGATCAATGGCATTTGGCATATTTCATCTGCAGCCACTCTGTGCTAATTCCACCAAGAGTGAGCAAACCTCCCCTTTTCCAGCCCAGAAGATACATCTGGTAAGAGAATTGGCTCACTAGGGTCTGCTTAAGAAAATCCATTCTGCAGTGAAGCCCAGAGAGCCCACAAGCAGCCAGTTTTTGGCAGATAAGCTCAGGGAAGAGTTAAAGCACAACACCAGGCTTTCAGCAGAAAGAAAAAGTTGTTCTCCTTCCTTTCTTTTCCTTTTTTTTTTTCCCTCGTTTTTAAAAAAAAATGCCTCATTTTCACTTCAGTGAAGCTGGAGAGGCAGGAAATAATACAAAGACTCTTTACAAAGCCTGACTTCTTTCTTCTGTGGCATCTGTGCTGAAGTATCTGTAATGGTAACAGCCTCTGCTCTCTCTTCACAGGACTCAGCTTCATCAAATATTCCCTCTTTTGAGACTGTGCGACAGTGGGATTCCCTCTCCCAACTCCATTGCTTTTCCAGTCACACTCTGAGCTGCGTACAGAGCTCAGACAGAGAAAAAGAAAAATCTATTCTGTTTGCTGCTCCCAGGAAGATGAAGGGGCTGTGGCCCCCTCAGCCACCCCAGCACCAAGGAAGCCTCTCCACAGGAGAGCCAGACAAGGGGCAGGGGCTGGAGACAACGCTGTCACCTCCCCCACCCCCAGGTACACTTGTTAAATCACCATTTTCCAGGCATATTTTAAATCCCTTTGGACTGCTTTAATCTAAATAATTAATTAACGCAGAGTCCTTCTCTCTCCATTTGTAAGGAGTGGTGGAAGTAGGCTGTGCTCCCTGCACAGCACCTCACTGCTGCCAGGGGTACCTGACACAGGCAGAGCATTGCTGGCATAGCCCCTGCTCCCTTTGCCCCCCCAGGGCCAATACCAGCTGGGCACAGGGCACAGACAGGTCACTGTGCCTTGTTTTGTGGGTTCATCCCCAGGAGCACAGGCTGACAAAGGTGAGGGCTTCCCACCTTTACCTGACATCCCCCAGGATCTCCCACTCTACACACGGTCAGCGGCTCTGCTCCAGCACAGTGATATCTGTCACAGCAGGTGACAATGCTCTGCTGACCACATCAGGCTGGTCAGCTCAGAGATTAACTCTCCCACTGTCCCCTCAGCCACCAGCTCTGCAGGCAGCCATGGATGCTGACAGCATTGCAATTCTCTGGCACAGCTCATGCCACTGCCCTTATTTTCACCCTTCCCACAGTAAGAGCCTGAGGACAGACCCTGACAGACACCCATGGGCACAGGGTCCTCCTGCTCCTCTCCTGTGGCCCCTTCCCCCCTGCAGGGCTGGGAGCTCATCACCCCAGCCAGCACCTCTGGGCACCTCTGGCCAGGGCAGAGACCAGACAAGGGCCTGGGGGTTATTCCTGCAAGAGAGGGGACAGTGTCTGTCCCAAAGTGACCAGCTGTCTAACAGAGGGGATGTAGCAAAGGAGTCAGGGGAGGATCATGCCTTGAACACAAGGAGGTGCCAAGGAAACAAGGAGCATCCCAGCACCCTTACTCAGAGAGCTCAGAGTAGGGAATCAGATTCTGGGATACTACCAGGTCCTGGAGGCAGCAAAGGCCACAGCAGCAGGCAGCAAGTGGGGGAGATGACCCTTGACAACATCTGCTGGGACCTCCAACAGAGCTGGCAGTGCAGTAATGCCTTCCAGCTGTCGTGGCCTCTTGTGTGCAAACACAGGTACCACACTGGGAGCCACTGGCTCTGTCCATGAGAGCAGGACCTCCCTGAACGCTGCTCTGGGAGCTAAGAAGTCCCATCTCTCTCAATGTCCTGGTGACTGGGAAGGGAAGGTCATGGCAGAGGCTATGGAGCATGAGAGGCTGAATGTGGGCTCTGGGTGCATGATGCTGCTGCTGATGGATTGGCTGCTGCTGTGGGTCTGCTAATCCCTCCTTTCACCCTCTGGCCCATCCCCACTCCGGGAACTCTTCTCTTCACCACTCCCACACTGCCCACAAACCCTCCAGGAGACTGCGCTCCTGCTGTTTTCTTCCAGAAATACCATTTTCCTAATAAAAGTGCTACAGTTTTCACCTCTCACTGGTGCAGACACACTTTGTTCTCTTTCAGGTTCTAATTCTGAAGTTCCTCTGTAGTATTTCCACTGTAAAAATTAATTCAGAACAGCACATTTCACCACCACCCACAGGACTGCACAAGGGCAGTTTCCCTGTCCAGGTGGTGGAGAAGCACATCCCATGAACCACTGGCCAGGCTTCCCAACTTCCAGCAAACCTGTTATGGCATTGCTCACGTTCCTCAGACAAAAACAAGAAAAGACTGGAGCATCTTACCCCAGGACACCCTGCATGCAAGTCCAGGGACCATCTACTCCAACCAGGGAGAACCAGTGATGGACACAGAAATGATGGTTTGGTCGGGAGCTGTTTGCAGAGAATAGGATCCTCACTCAGGTGGTGGCAGAAGGGATACACTTAGAAGTCAGCATGTCCAGTCTTGTCACTGTAGGTCCTCCCTGCACCTCAGCAGCCCTTCATGCTGCATTATCCACATGGAAATATCAGCAGGAGCCACAGAGACCCTGGTTAATATCTAGACTCGCTGGCCCAGCCAGCTGAGTTGCTGCCTGTGACCGTATGTGCTTGAAGGGCCTGAGTGGGTCTGGCAGAGGCAGGCCCCGTATGGGTAGCGAGGGTTTCAGAGTCAACCCAAATGGAAAAAAATGGTGGAATAAAGAGTTTTTGAAAGTGCACACCTGCTTCCTCATTGAGCAGTTCTGCCTCATTTTGAACTGGATAAAGATTAGAAAATTATTTAAGAAATCAAATAAAGAAAACAAATAAAGAAAAGAGTTAAAGCAAATTAATCTTTCATTTTTCCAGGACAAATATCTTGATTTTCAGTTGATGTGAAAAATACTTGGGTTTGTGCTCACAGCTTCCCTTTGTGCTCTGTGAGTCTCTTCCGGGTGCGAGCAATCAGCCCCAGGGTCAGGTTGAGTGAAAAAGGAGCAAGGAGAGTGTTTTCAGAAGATCTCATCCCACAAAACCAGCAGGACTGACCCCCAGTCCTGCAGCTCCATGATGAATCCCAAGGAAGATTCTCACACCAGGCAGCAATGACTCTGCATCCAGGTGACACAGTGAGACCACCAGCTCAGGTCAGAAAAGCGGCTGCAAAAGGTGCACCACAGGAGAAAGTGTTTCAGGTGTCCTCCAAGACTTGGGACCCCAGAGGGGCACAAAAGCTACCAGCCCCTGCTATGTGCCCAAAAGAAACAGGGTCTTGGAGTGCATCTGCTCATGGTTCATCTGTACCAAGAGCTGCTTCCTCCTGCAATTACCTAATGTAACAACAGCACAAGTTATTTACATATTTATGAAGTATTTACCCCAAACCTCATAATAGTGAAAAAAAAAATTGATCATACAGTCAGTAATTTAAATGAAAAATTGTTATTCATACGTTTTCATTGTAATGTCACATGTCACAAAATATTACGGGTTCATGAGGCAGCCAGGGCTCTGCTAATAATTAGAATACATTACCACTTTGATGAGGCATTTACACAAAACTGCAGAACCGTCTCAGAACTGCCGAGACGTTCCCAGCACCCCAATTAGAAAATGTCAGAGCCTTTTATTTATGCTACTGATTGTGTGGCATAAATCACACCTTTAGTCTAATTCCAGATACTTTGCACATAGCAGAACATACACATCGTCACTTCCTGGTCCCCCCCAAAAGTCTAGGGGTGCAGGTGCTTGAAGTTTAGCACAGCCAGTGTCTTCATGGGCATCAGGTGTTAATGAGTCTTGATGCCTGGGGGGCCTATAGAGACAACAGCTGTGGCAGTGCCTGTGATGGATCTTCTCCCATGGGAGGTGCAGAGTCCGGGTGTGCCTTCAGACTCAGGGTGGGAGCTCTGCAGGTGGTCCCTGGGAGAAGGCCCAAGGGGATGGATGGGCAGAGGGCACGGGGTCAGTGGAGAGCAATACCCACAGGGTTAGTCAGGTCCACACCTCCTCTTTTACCTTGTGTCCCTCCCTCTCTTCTGCTGCCTTACTGCCCCTTCCATTTCATTTCCCAGGGTCCAGCCTCTGCTCCCAGTACTCAGCTCCCTCCTGCCTCACCTTCTACAGGCCAGTCCATCCTGCCAGTCAGTCCCCTCACATAAACCCTCCACCACCCATCCCACCTTCTCCTATCCCACAATCGGGCTTCCAGTCCCTTCACCCCATTCCAGGTGTATGTCCCTCAACACTTGATCACTCCTCCTCCTCAGGCCCCAGAGAGTCACTAGCAGAGAGTCACAATTGCTCTGCTCCCCAGGTGGACCTCACCTCTCCTGGGGATAGCTCTGTCTCTGCACAGGCTGTTCGCTGAACCCAGCTTTTGGGCCAGACCAAAGCTACCCACCTGCATCAAAGGGTGTCCAGCCCAGCCTCCCAGAGCAGCCATCCCAGATCATCCCAGAAAGGTAGCCAGTCCCCAGCAGTGGCGCCCTGCAGGGAGCTGAGACATTCGATGGAGAAATAGATTTAAGCGTTGTCATGCCTTGAAGGAGCAATTACCTTGACATGCACTGCAGCAATGAGCTGTGAAGTTATGACAAATGTCCCAGCAGCACCCCTCTAACAAATAACCAGAAGGTGAGAGAACACAGCAGGGAAGCCCCAGCTGAACATGGAAAACATGCCCACATCCCTGGAAAACATCTTTCATACCGTTGGGTTCATTTTGGTCTAGGCTTCTCCTAATGCCTGTGGAAGCCAAAAGCACAGGCCCTGGGGAGAGGCACAGCTCTGCTGACCAGCTGGAGCACAAGCCGCATTCCAAGCTCACACTCATAAACACCAGAATGCCCAGGCAGAAGAGAACTGAATGGTAATGGTGGGAATGGACCTTAAAGCTCGTCTTGTTCCACTCCCCTCCCATGGGCAGGGACACCTTCCACTAGCCCAGGTTGCTCCAAGCCCCATCCAACCTGGCCTTGGACACTTCCAGGGATGGGGCAGCCACAGCTTGTCTGGGCAGCCTGTGCCAGGGCCTCCACACCCTCACAGGGAAGAATTTCTCCCCAGTATCCCATCTAACCCTGCCCTCTGACAGTAGGATCCTTGTCCTGTCAAGGATATCCAAGGCTGCAATTCAGGAGATCCCACAAGTGATTTTAGCTCATCCAGTGGCTTCACATTGCTGTGAGGTCTGCAGGTATGTTACCTGCTGGCAGCTGAACAGTCTGCCAGGAGTGGTGGGAATGAGTGAGGGGTTCCTCGGGCTGTGCCAGGTCTGCAGAAATGGGCTGAGAGCCCAAGCTCTCATCTGGCTGCCATGTCAGTCAGTGGTGAACAGCACATCCTGTGCAACTGCATCCACAGGGAAGGGGTTGTGCTGGAGGGATGAGAGATGAGGACTTAAGAAAGCACAGCCTTGGGGAGCCCTCCCCACCCACCGCAGGTGGTACCTGAAGGAGTCCATGTGCCTGGGCACTGCATGGCTGTCCTTGGCCCATACCTCAAGCCTGTCAGGTCTTGGGGACTGTGCTAAGGCTCCACCACCTCTTTGCTCCCCCCATGGCACCAAGAGCTGTGTGATGCAGCAGGTCCAGAAGGGCCTCCTGTCCCTTCAGTCTCACGAGGGCACCAGCAGTTGGAGGCACATCAGAGCCACCTCAAAGCAGATGGCAGGCACACAGCTCAGCACCAGACTGCAGGCAGAGCAGCAGCTGTGCACAGGCTCAGACAGGCTGCACCTTCTGCCTGCCCCTATCATGGAGAGGTTGACACAAAAATAAACCTTATGGGAAAGATCTGAAGAAAAATATGGACTCAGCACTGAGTAACACAGTGAAACTTTTCCAAGGCCAGAGCAGGAGCAGGCTTTTCAAGGCACGGGACTTGCACAAGCAGACCTGCCCCAGCACATCCAGCACTACTCCGGGCTCTACAGCGGACCAGGCTCCTCCTATATTCACACAGGGTCTCAGCTCTGTTCTTCATCCCTCATCCTGGATGAAGCTCCATATCCTGCTGTCCTTTCTGCCATAGTCTGAAAGCAGACTATGGAGTATTGTCACTATGAGTTGTGCCTTGTGCAGAATTTTTTATCAGGGTCTTTAATTGCATGTTGTAAATGTACCACAAGAAATTTTGGGTCAGAAATAAACAATTGTGTGACTGCCCTCCTAAAAGCAAGATGCCTCTTAAACAGAGGAGCAGCACTATAGCAAGAGAAAAGTCTTTCCCAAATATTCAGGAGTAGAAGAGCTCATCTTTAAGAAAAGAGAAGAGTTTTATTTCAGATCAAAAAGGATGACCCCAGGGATCCTTACCAGAAGCTGTAAACTACATCATAAAAGTGAAATAACTTTTAGCTAAGCTCACCAAAAAAAACCCAAAACAAAACAACAACAAAAAAAAAAAAAGGCCTTCCTTTCAAGAATATTCTGTGCAGCTTAAAAACGCCTCTTATTGAAATGAATCAATTTCATAAGCATGCTAACATCTTTATTCCTCAAATGTTAAGTAGAACATTTTGAACTGGAGAATGTATCACTGAGCATCTTCCTTACATCTAAACTCATGTTTCTGCAGAAAGGTCAAAGCCTCTCTGGGTGTTTTTTCCTTGATAAGCTCCTTCAGAGGTGTTTATTTACAAATTATCTGCTTCCACATGTAACCTTCATATAATAACTCCTGTTGCTTTTGTTCTCAGTGCAGGAGAGGGAGATGTACAAGTCTAGCAAGGCCTTTTGATGTTATAATTGGATTGCAAAGCAGGCACTGTTTGAGTTCAGAATGGAGCAGAAGTGGGGCCAGCCCTGATCTAAACAGTGCTACGGATGCCTCACCTGGCACACAGACCTGTGGTACCTGGGCTGCTTCAGCTGGGTGGCAAAAAGCCCTTCAGCCATCTGTGACCTTCCTCTGCTGGTCAGAGATGCTCTTTCTGGGGAGAGTGCTACTGTCCAGTAAAAACACAGCAGGACACAAGTCACCTCAAAAGAGCCGAACAGAAAAGACAATGACATCTGCAATGAATGATGGTGGTTCTGTTTCAAAACTCCCTGCAATTTAGCTTTCTCTAAAGCAGTAGTTATGCTCATGTCCTAGAACAGAGATTTGTCAATGAGCAAAGCAAAGTGTCTACTCCTTTAAATTCCTGATGATCTCAAGGGACATTTTACAAAGTGGACCAAACCAGAGAGGTGAACACTGAAGATGCCCTGGGACTCTCCCACCACAGCACCAGAAGCATTCAGGGTTACATTGCACACACAAAGGTGCTTCCATATCCATGAGCCATGCAGGACAAAGCATCCAGCCAGGGAAAGGATGGCAGAAATCACATTTTCCTTCTAGCTTACACACTGAAATTTTTTCAGGTAAGCAGTGGATGGATAGTTAACACGGAGAGTGATGAACAAAAAGGAGTCATGACACACCGGGTTTTTAATGCCATACACCACATTATTTCCGCAGCACTGGGAGCAATAGGAGGTTGTCAGTGCTCTGGCAAGGAATCAGAGTTAATGTATTCTCATAATGAATTTAATGGGATAATGAAATGCTGTTGTAATTGAAGGTATTAACATCTTCTCCTGTTAAACACCAACTTGCTTAGACCATGTGTTCCTTGACAAAAGACATGAGCTAATCTCGGTAAACAGAGAGAAACAGTGGGATTTAATTCAGGTTTAGGACTCTCAGTACCAAGACATTTGATGGTTTTCGACACTATTCCTTTCAGTGACTTCTTTTAAGTAACTCATTTAAATGCTTTCTTTGATTGCATTGGATTTAACTGAGATTAATCAGCTTTGCATATGCAGATGCTATTTAGATTATGTGAGATATGTAAAGATGATTCTCCAGCCTTTGAATTTGGCAATTGTGCCTGTCTCTAAGCTCCTGTAATTGTCTAAAAAGCATAAGGGGCAGCTCACCAGCAACTCCAGGGAAGGATGTGTTTTGTCCCCATCTCACAGAGGAGAGGGACCCTCTGGGCACACGTGCTCTTGTCCCACACATCTCAGTTATCAGCTCCCAGCAGAGGTAATGGCTGCAGCCACTGTTTATCATTCGTGTTCTGTCTCCTTTCCTTAATAATTAAACAGTCATTCTTATTAACTGTAACTGTTGTACCTGCCTCTGCTGTGGTGGATAATGGACTGTCTTGGCATCAACAGAGACACTGAAGAACACTTAGTTTTGGGCATTGAGGTGTGTCTCAGCTGATTTGCAGCCTGTTTTGAAACAGAACTTTTGCCAGTCAGCAAGGTGATCCCCACAAGAGCGATGGTCCCAGGAGCATTCATAGGTGGGATGAAGGGGAAGTTTGACTTCGCTCCTCACAAATCTGCAGTCACACACAGCTTTGCAGCATGAGAGTGACACTGAATGATGATTCCACCATTCTAGGTGGCAGTTCTGCATAGTACCTTCCTGTGTGTTTTACCTGCATCCCCCAGAGCATCTGTGAAGGTCAATGACTGCAGGTACA
The DNA here is from genome assembly GCA_035583185.1 of Anabacerthia variegaticeps. Classification (NCBI taxonomy): domain Eukaryota; kingdom Metazoa; phylum Chordata; class Aves; order Passeriformes; family Furnariidae; genus Anabacerthia; species Anabacerthia variegaticeps. Next base: position 387,740 of record JAWWEW010000036.1, on the reverse strand, counting down.
GTCCAAACCTCAGTCTCAGTATGAGAAGAGCATGAGATGCCAGTCTCTCCAGCAACAGATTTAGTTTAAATACTGTATTTGATTCCCGGGTCAGAAGGGGCAGTTATTCTTGTACGGTCTGACTTCCTGTGCACACGAGGGAGCTGCACACAATGACTGTGCATCACCTGTGGGCACCTGGGACACACCTCCTGCAGAGACATCCCAGCTTAGTGAAAAGTAAAAGTGAAAACTGGAGAACCCACCTTTTCACTGGGTGCCTAAAGGCTAACTGTCTCCTCTAAAGAGTGTGACTGTTACAAGACAGAGGCATTTTTGGGTAGAGTGGGAGATCTGGTGTTCTGAAGGAGGCTGCTTTGGAGTTCATGGTACATTGTCAACAGGCTGGAGCTGCCACACTTGGCTCTTCCACTTTCCTGATATGAACAGGACAAGGTGTCACTGGAATTCCATGGGGACAGATAGAGCTCTGACATGGTTTTTTTGGAAGTTTGAGTAGGGCAGTTGGGTTTGTGTCTCTGAGGACAATTCCTACAGTGGATTATCTGGAGGCAGGGACAAGGCTGAGCCAGGCCAGAGTTACAGGAGGGTTGAGCAGCTGGTTGAAGATCTTTCCAGGGGACTAAATTTCTCAATTTTACTATGGCAGGATGACATCCTTTCTAAGATGACTTCCAGTTCAGTCTTGAGAGTGTAGTCCAGGCTAGGAGGCTGTTTTTAGTGTAGCATAAATCTGCAACCAAAGACACTGAAATTGTTATTCTGATATGGTTTTGGAAAGTTGTAGAGTAATGAAGATGAGTTCTCCTGTGTGAACTCTCTGATGCCAGCTTCTCCATTTGAAGCACATTTTCATTGATCTGCAATATAAAATAGTATTACCCTAGTCAGGCCTTGAAGTGCTGTATGGTGACAAGGGATGTTCCTGCTCTTTAAACAACGGAATTTATGTAATAATCTCCTTTCTCAGTAATTACTGTATGCCTATAGTGTCAAATGGTGCAGGAATCCCATAATGTACCAGGCAGGGAAAATAATTTGATTTCCATTATCTGGTTTCCAAAACAACATTATAATTGTGATTGGGAAATGATGAACATGGTTCATGGAGTATGAGATGAAACTTTCCATAGTGTCAATCCGGAGTCAGATGAGCAAATTAAATTCCTTCTACAGAAGAAAAAAATTTAGCAGAATTCAATTTCACCAAGCTAAATTATCAACAAAATGTTTGGAAAAGAGAAGCTTCAGGGTGACCTAATAGTGGCCTCCCAGTAGCTGAAGGGAGCCTATGAGAAAGATGAAGAAAGACTATTCACAAGAGCCTGGCATGACAGGACAAGGGGGAATGGCTTCCCACTGGCAGAGGTCAGGTTTAGATAAGATGTTAGGAAAAAAATCTTTACTGTGAGAGTTGTGAGGCCCTGACACAGGTTGGGCAGAGAAGCTGTGGCTGCCCTATCCCTGGAAGTGTCCAAGGTCAGGTTGGATGAGGCTTGGAGCAACATAGGCTAGTGGAAGATGTCCCTGCCCATGGCAGGGGGTGGCACTGGATGAGCTTTAAGGTCCCTTCCAACCCAAGCCATGCTATGAGGCACCGGGAAAGTGAAAAATAAGTATACAAATTCAGACCAAGCATTGGATCTGTATGTGTCCAGGTCTCACAGGAACATGCTGCATCCTTATGGTGAGTTTCTAGCAGAGAGATCACAGCAGACTCCCATGACAGCATCTTCTTCATGTCCCCACAGCTGGAGCCTGGGAGGAGAGAGGAGGGTTCAACATGCCAGCATGGATATTGCTCCATTGGCATCCCTTGGGTCCTTTCTTTTTAACCACTCTTCTGGCAACCAGGAGCTGCTGAAGGACCCCAGGGACAAACAAGATGCATGCACCTCATTTACAGTTCTGTAATTATTTGTTTGGGTGGCAGGCACATAGTCCATTCACAAGAGCCTGGGACTGGTCTATTCCCCTCTCTTCAGTTTGTCCTAGTTCAGCAGGTTGGACTAGTTATCACTGTGTGGGGGTGATCAAAGCTATGTATTCTACCCCGTCTATTCATTTCCCAAGAACAATGGACCATTTGCAGCAGTTGCCCAGGGAGTCGTTAGCACCTTCACACCCAGCCTGGGGGGGAGTGGCTGCTAATGGGCCATCGATGGTTCAACAATACCCCATGACTCACAGAGTTAATCACCCATTGTGTGAGTCCCC
>JAWWEW010000036.1:357592-385423 GCA_035583185.1 Anabacerthia variegaticeps | reverse complement strand
TGAGTTGAAAGCAGTTTTCTCTTTGTGTCAGTGTATTTATTGTAATATCTTTCATTAAATTGTAACTCTGACTTATAGTCTTTCTTGTGGTGGGTCCATTTCTCCTGCTGGTTTACCTTTAAACCAGCACACAGTTTAACACCATGTTCTGCTAAATTGCAGTATTTCTGTAGGTCTCTAAATAAATTTTTAAAATATAATTGAAAGAATAGAGAGATGCAGAAAAAAAACTACAACGTTGATTTAAGGGTTAGAAGGAATACCTTCCATTCAGAGATTTAAAGGCTTCAAGCTGGTTAGCTTTTAAAAAAGAAGACTGAAAGGTGACTTCATCATTGCATCTAAGCACCTTGAGGGGCAGAAAATATCATGCAATAGAGACCCTGTGACCACACTGCAAAAGGCAGAACAAGAGCTGGGAGCTGAAGCTAGCAACATTTGAATTATAAATTAGACACTTTGGGGGAAGGAAAGCATTTATCGCCAGAGAAAGTGGCCTGAAGAGATCTTCCTGAAAGATATGTTTCAGTGAAATTCAAGTCATTGGATGCACTACATGATGAACCTGGTGAAATGCAATGGCCCGTGATTTACAGGAAATCAAGTGTGATGATCTAATGTGTGTCTCCTGCTTTAGTCTCTATGAATCTCTTAAATAAAGCCATCACACAATCTGCAAGCCAGCAACAAATTCCTTCTTCTTGCCACACACTTGAAAATGGGGAAGTGGCTGGAGCTCTCCAAAGCACACATTGCTCTGGAGACAGACAGGTCACTGCAATGTCCAGCGGGGCAGACTGGGGGAAAAGGTATTTTCTACCTTATGTCAGCTTAGTGTAGTTTAAGACTGATGAATATGTTGGTGAGATCAGAGATCCAGAGAAGCTGTTGCTGCCCCATGGCTGGTTAGATGGGGCTTGGAGCAACCTGGTCTAGCGGAAGGTGTTCCTGCCCATGTCAGGGAGTGGGATGGGATGAGTTCTAAGGCCCCTTCCAACCCAAACTAGTGTGTGATTCTGTGATCCTCAGGCAGGTTTTGGAGGTTTCACAGCACCTGATGCCACAGACCCTGGTGCAGGGGAAGGCTTGGATGAGCTGAGGATGGGCAGCAGCTCAGAAGTGCCACAGGCCCACTCAGAACCTGTCCTATGGGCAGAGACAAGGTGGAAGGACTCGGATAAGGCATCCAGCAATTTCCTTAGCTCAGGGCTGACCAGTTTTAGTGGTGGAGACTCTGGGGACAGCTGAGTTCAAAGGCTGGTGTATACCTCACAGCTCCCAGGTCAAGCAAGTGCCAGGATTGCCGCATTTTAACAAACACAACCCAAAGCAGTAGCACAGTGTCTCCTGCTACCTCCAGAGCAGGTCCACAGACTGGCAAAGACTGACCCCTACCTCCTGTCTCTTCACTGTACCCCAGAGTGGGGAAGACAAACTAAGGCACCAAGCGCCTTCCCTGGGCAGGTGGCAGAGGACACCCCTGTTATCCTGTCCTCTAGAAGCCACTGGTGTGCTTAGTATTCACAGCACAGCCCAATTATTTATAACAGATATTTTTCATTCTGAGTTTCAAGGTATAATAAGGTGGTTATAAAACTGATTTAGGAATAGAAAAGTTTGATTATAAAGGGAAATTATTCAAAGGTTTCAATGGAAGGAATAAGTCGTATGAAATAATGGTCTTGTTGGAGGGAAGAGATGCACTGAATAAAAAGCCTTTTAACTGTTCCCTTGCCCCATGCATGGCCACCCCATCGGCCCTTGTGTTGTGACAGGAGAGCTAAGGTTTCCCAGGGGAAAATCCCATGCTCCCACTGTCTCTGAGCCTATTGCAGGGCAGGGAGGGCAGGGGGAAATGAGCTTGACTCCCAGGAAAGGGAAACCTGTACAGCAGGATCTGGAGTGCAGGTTAGTGTGAGGGGAAGGACAATTGTATAAATTTTATGATACAACATTTCATCTCAGAAATTGATATAAAAGTGATGGAGTGCGCCTAGAAGCAGTCAGCAAAGAAGACAGAGAACTCAGCCTTCCAACACATAGGATGGGAAGAAGGGTTGAAAGACAGGAAAGCCCTGGTGGCATCTGTTTTTCTCACATCTCAGTGAACAGCACATCCTGAAGGGCAAAAGAGGCAAAAAAAGCCATCCCCACCCCTCCTTACACCAAGGGTCCCTCTGCTAATACACAGGTCAGAGCACTGGGATGGGTGGGCTGGGGCTGGGGCTAGCAGAGTCTGTGAGACACACTGTCCAGGTCCACAATGAGACCCACGCTGTCCCATCTCCCAGACTGCGGTCCCCCATTCCTCATTCCAGCTACACCAATGCTGCTGCCAGGCACTTTGCAAGTGACAGATCAGGCTTGGTTTACTCCACAAATCAAATACTAAATATTTGTCATCAAATAAACTTGCATTTTAACAAAAAAAATTGTTTGCTTGCACTGTGCCATTAACATGCCATTCTGCAGAGGCTTTAACCTTCCTGACATGAGCCAAATCCTGGATAGAGGAGACTTCTGTCCTGCTGATGAGAAAATCTCTAAAGTACTCAAAGCCCTCACCTGTAGCACATTCATAGAAACATTGAATCATTAAATGGTTTGGGTTGGAAGGGACTTTAAAACTCATCCCATTGCCAAAGGTAGGGACACCTTCCACTAGACCAGGTAGTCCATGCCCACTGGACATTCATCCTGCATGGTTACAATGGAAGTGTGAGGCCATATCCCTGTCTTCCCATTCTGTGGTGAGGCAGACCCTGTGTGAATGCGTCCAAGAGTGCCAAGGGGTTTTCCTGGATTAGCACAAAGCTGGTGACAAACATAGAGATACACCACAGCTAAGGATCATACATCCCTGGAACCCAAGCAGCCTTTCCTTAGCCAAGGGTATTTGTCAGGAAGGAAAACAGTTTGGTTCAGGTCAGCTCCCAAGAAGTGTATTTCATCTAGCAACTGCTCCTCTAGCCCCTTGCTCTGCACAGAGCAGCCAGGTTTGGATTTGGCCCTCAGACAGAAGTTTATTTCAGCAGTCTGGGCTCTGGCTGCATCTTCTGCAGGCACAACAACCACCTTCGTGAGTTCCAGGATCATACAGAGCAGCAACAAGAGCCAGGAGGATGGGAGTCCACAGCAGTGCAGAAGAAATCAGGGGTCATGAAGCTCTGTCAGGAAAGGTTTAGGCTGGATATTAGGAAAGGTTCTTCCCCCAGAGGGTGGTCAGGCACTGAACAGGCTCCCCAGGGCAGTGGGCACAGCCCCAAGGCTGCCAGAGCTGCAGGAGGGTTTGGACAATGCTCTCAGGCACATGGTAGGATGGTTGGGGTGTGCTGTGAGGGGCCAGGATTTGGACTCAATGATCCTTGTGGGTCCCTCCCAAATCAGGAGATTCTATGTTTCTCTGAGCAAGACAGCAAGCAGGACTGGGAGGTTTCAGCCCACCTACCTGGTTCATCAAAGCAGTCTGGGAACAACCTCCAGAGAGTGGAGCAGGAGCAGGAAGAGGGCTTGAATGCAGCCTAGGAAACACCACTGCCAGGAGCAGTTCTCCAGCTCTTTGGGATGCAGATAACCACAGCAACTTCCCACTGGGAAAGGACACAGAGGATTCATCAAAGAATAGAAGTCAGCAGGACTGTTATTAGACAGAGATGATAAAATTGCTAATAATGAGGCAGGGAAGACAGGAACAGAAATATTTATGTGCTGTGTGGAGAGGAGCCTGAGGTGCATGAGAGCCATGGAGTGTTTCCTGTGCCACTGTGGAGGGTTAAGCACAGCCTATCACTGAGAAGCACTTCCAAACTAATCACACCAGACAAGATACCCCCAGCACCCCATGAGCTAACAAGGAGATGTCTGGCCTTTATTAATCTTGACTACATCAGAGACAACAGGGAGCTGAAGGAGATAGTGAGAACGTTGACATTTTACTTTGCCGCGCCCCATGAATAAAGAAGGTCTGTAATCTGAAATCAGTCACAGAAAACAATAGGAAAACCAACACAGGTTTCAACTGATAAAGAATTAAATTGTAGAATTAACACCAATCAGTGTAACTGGATGCAGGTACCTTGTTCATGGCAGACTGCATGAAAAAGACCTGGAGCTGTACCGTTGCTTTGGAGATAAAATAGATGAGCAGCACCAGAAATCAGCATAAGGACTCTGCTTTTAGGCAAACAGCAAGGTGAGCCTAGGCTCAGTGAGATCTGACGTGCTCAGCACCAGCAGCACTGGGGGTGCTCCACTCAAACATCATGGGTGCACAGCTGCAGCTCCTCACCCTGCCCATGCTGGGTTTGCCTGAGGAAAAGCACTGTCTGGTTATCTAGGCAAACAAACATTAAAGATGGCTCTTCATAGGAGACGAAAATTAAGGACATGATAAATTCACTTCTTAAAACAATCAGATCTCCAATTTCCACTATTAGACTCGATTGGGGAGACAATGAGGACTCGAGTTAATGTGACAGATCAGCCATTTTGTGGAAATGAACACATTTATTTTAACTGTGCTGATAAGCAAGATTCACTTTAAATTACGTAACATGGCAGTTTGTCTTCATCATCCATTACCTGGGAGTAGATATGTGAAAAACTGTCATCAGAGAGACAGCCTGTACTTGTCTAAAAGTTCAGGAGACCCAACAGGGCTTGTGCTACAGGCATAAACGTGCCCTGCAAGGCGAAGTGTCCTGGTGCTGCTCAGTACAGAGCACTGGTGAGGGCGGGCAGGTGCCTGCTCACCTCCTGATGCCAATACCTCTGCTGGACCATCTCCCACACCCACCTGATCCACACGGATGCACAGTAGGCCACAGTTTGAGCAGCAGTTTTGCAAGCACCTATGGTTCTGGTGGAGCCGCTCAGAGCCGTGTCCCTGTGGATGATGAGCTCAGGTAAGTAGTCACCACCAGGTGTTGGTGATATCAGGCACTCTTCCAAACAGTTGCTATATTCAGAAATTCAGGTAGATTTGCTTCCATGGCGTGAATCCCACCGGTGGCATCTGCACTCCTTTTTTTCCCTACACTGATGAAATTCTCCAGTCATGGAGATCTTTTTACTCAGCAAATTGTGACTGTTCTGTCAAAAATTACAGTTGGGTCTTCCCCTACATTATTTCTCAGTCCCTCTCTCCCTGCAGTTCCTCCTTCTCAGATCTCTTTCACAGCCCTATCTTTTATGAGAGACTCTACAAGCCCCCAGAACTGTAAGATTGACTTTTCTCTCCAGATAAGTCACCAGTAATCATATGATTTTGCCTTCTCTGTGTACCCTCTGCTTAAAAGTATATTGCTCATGGGGTTTATTTTCTACATGAGCTGCAGCACCCCCAATTTTCTGTACCACAGCTGGGTGCACTTAGCCTCTTCTGCTTGACTTGTCTGAAAAATGTGAAACTCTTCAGGACCTTCAGAGCAAGCAATTGTTGAGAAAAACTGCCTTCAGACTTTCCTATTTTTCCTAGTAGCTGTTTGTTGAGGCAAAATGAGCAGGGGAAAGTGCTTAAGCATTCTCTGATTTGAACTTGTTCATATAGCTTCAGTGCTTGAAAGGCTCTTAATTGCACATAATTTTTGGATTTCCTCAATACAACAGGAGATGAAAGACAGTGAGGGCAAACACATTGAAAGTTCAAAAATGGTCTGAGCCTGAAGTCCAGCAAAAGTTAAGCACTACTTAGTGTTTGGAAAAACCTTTCTAGAATCTGAAGAGCAGAGTCCTAGAATTGGTGGTCAGAGAAATCTTCCTAATCGGGGATTTGTTACTAGTCTGTTAGGTGAGCACTCATCAAGCTGATGCATTTTGGAGGAGAGATGGACAGATGGGCTCATTTAATCTTCATCTTGTTTTTCTGTACTCTATTTCATCTGGCAAAAGAAGTTTAAAGAATCCCTGTCAGATATGTTAAGTTGTTTTTCTGTGGCCAGGTTTTGGTAGTGGGGAGGCTGCAGGGGTGGCTTCTGCTAAAAGCTGCCAGAAGCCTCCCCTATTGCTGGTGGAGCCAATGCGTGCTGGTTCCAGGATGGGCTTCCTGCTGCTGGCCAAGGCCGAGCCCATCGGGAATGACAGGAACACCTCTGGGATAACAGATTTAAGAAGGAAAAGAAAATTATTGTGTGGATGTAAATTGCAGACAGGGAAGAACAGAGTGAGAACATGTGAACAACAATGTAGACACCTGAGGCCCAAAGGGTTGGAGGATGTTGACATTTCTCTGCATTCCAAAATTGGTGCTGGATGGCTGAGTTCATTGTACGGATCAGGAAGGATAATCATAGATTCATGAAACAGTTTGGGTGGGAAGGGACCTTAAAGCTCATCCCATCCCACCCCCTGCCATGGGCAGGGACACCTTCCACTAGCCCAGGTTGCTCCAGGCCCCGTCCAGCCTGGCCTTGGACACTTCCAGGGATCCAGGGGCAGCCACAGCTTCTCTGCCCAACCTGGGCCAGGGCCTGCCCACCCTCACAGCCAAGAATTTCTTCTCAATATCCCATCTAATACTGTCCTCTTTCACTGTGAAGCCATTCCCTCTTGTCTTGTCCCTCCAGGTCTTTGTTCAAAGTCCCTGTCTAGCTCTCTTGGAGCCCCTTTAGGCGCTGGAAGCATCTCTAGGCCTCCACAGAGCCTTCCCTTCTCCAGGCTAACATGCCCAGGGTTCTCAGCAGAGGAGCTCCAGCCCTCTGAATATCTCCATGGCCTCCTCTGGACTCACTCCAGCAGTGAGTTGAGCACAGGGGGTGCTTCCTGCTGTGGGAACTGCATCCCAGTCCCAAACATCATCTCCCCTTGTACATGCAATTTGCACACACAGTTTTGCTCCCATTTTATTTCAGATGTGAAGTAATTATGAATTCATCCTCAGAATGTTCAATAATCTAAATTTTCTTTGCAAATAAAAGTTTATAGCATCAGTACTTGCTGGAGGAATTTGCAGATGTGAATCAGAGGCAACAATCTCTTCCCCACACCTAAAGGCAGTCTGAAATAACAGCTCACAAATAAGCTATCAACTGCCTATTAATGGGACAAGGCAATAATTTTGAAATCAAATAATATTAATCATTTCCCAGCTGATTTATCAATCACAAATATTCAGACTGTGCTTGTCTCAGAACCCGCAGTAACATAGATCACATAAACATCAAGGGCTTCCATGTTGCCTTGTGCTCCCAAAAGACAATTCTCTGATCATCCTGCAAAGTAGCAAAAAAAACTTTTCAGTAAGTTGCCTTCCTGCTTCTTTTAATATATTGCAGTAGATATTTCCCAAGTCTCTGTCTTTAACAGCCCTCATTCCCGGAGTCTATAAATGATATCCTCTTTGCTCTTTTGGAGACTTTGGGGAATTTTCTTTCTTGCATAACTTTTAATTGCAATAACTTCATTTGCACACATAATATTGGTGTTTCCACCATCCCAAGAGAGATTATTCTAATTGGACAAGCAGACATTTTACCTTAACTTTTAAGATTCAGCTTCTCTACAGTCCTACTACAGAACCAATAAAAAATTATTCTGCAGTTCTCCACACCCAACTTCCTGTGGCTAGGGAATTAGGGACAACCTGATGTGTTTGAAATTAAATGCAGATACCTATTGAAGCAGAATGCTTTCAGGTGCCAGCACTAAATACTCTTTCATCATGCTGGTTGTGAAGCCATACCTGCTAGAAAAGCAAAATCAAAGAATAAATAGAAAGTGGCTCATTGCCTGCATCAAATTAACCAGTGACCTACTTGAGGCCAAATGGGATGTACTGATTTGCTAAAATGCATTGACAGAATTTTTACAAAATCATTCTAGTTCCCTCTGGACCACAAGATGAGATCTGAGCATGGCTCCTTCGCTCTCCAGGCTGTATTTGTTTACTGAGCACTTGGGGGTACCAGCCATTCTGCCTTAGCTTTAAAGGGAAAGGCCTAATCTCTGATTTCTAACACCAAAGGCTCATCACCACATGCCCGATGCCCAGTGAAATCCACCATCACAAACCCAAGGGCCACTTAAACTGGTGGCTTTGAAGTGCCTTTTGATACCACAGCTCTGAAGTCCAAATGGCACTCTACATTGGCACCCTGCCTCTTCCAGGTCTTCTGCCAGCCTGGACTGAGCCAAAACTGCATCACATTATTTGGGCTCCCAAGGATGTTCAGCCCTTCCTAAACTCCTATCATAAATCCTCAGTGGTGAGATCAGAGAACTGAGGAGTCATAAAATGACTTGGGTTGGAAAGGACCTTAAAGCTCATCCCATCCCACCCCCTGCCATGGGCAGGAAAACCTTCCACTAGCCCAGGTTGTTCCAAGCCCCGTCCAACCTGGCCTTGGACACTTCCAGGGATCCAGGGGCAGCCACAGCTTCTCTGAGCAACCTGTGCCAGAGCCTCAGCATCCTCACAGGGAACAATTTCCTCCCAACTACCAATCTAAACCTACTCTCAGTTTTAAGCCATTTCCCCTTGTTCTATCACCACATAACCCAGCACTTCCAGGGCCATGCTACACAGGAGCTCTGCCTGGAACCACAACCCCAGCATTGGTTCATACTGGCTGTGTTCTCACCAGCTTTGAATCAGGCAAATACCCTTCTCCAGCCATTGACTTTTGCCTGTTGATGGATATTTTTCACCTCCTCTCATAGCAGTTCTCTGAGATATATTTCAGTCCCCACACTGAGTTCTTTTGGGATGCTGTGTTTGTTACATAGTGAGTCCTTCTTCCCTGCTATGTGTTTTGTGGCTCCCAAGTGTTTGTACCCTGCTTCTGAAGGGACAAAGAGGGAGGCTATTTGGGAATATTTAGATCCAATCTCTGTGGTTGCCTTTCCCAAAGGCAAGCTGAGAGGGTTGTGCTGAGTGAGGAAAAAATGGTAGGAATGTCCTTCCTGAGATGTGTCGGTTTCTCAACACTTTCAACTTTGTCACGGACAGCCACAGAAACAGAATCATAAAATCACAGAATCATAGGATCAATATGGTTGAAAATACTTCTAGGATACTTGAGTTCCAACCATTAACTCAGTACCACTGTGTTCACCACTAAACCATGTCCCCAAGTGTCACATTCAAACGCCTTTTGAACATTTCCAGGGATGGTGACTCCACCACTGCCCTAGGCAATCTGTTCCAATGCCTGCCACTCTTTAGAGAAGAAGTTTTCCCTAGTAACTACTCTAAACCTCCCATCTATATTTTAGCTTGGGATCTCCACTTTCACAGCCAGTGAAAGTGTGGACGAATGCCCATGGCCACCATGTCCCTTTGTCTCAAGGCTCTTCCTCCTATGGCACATGCACAAAGACAAAAGACTGCCCTCAGGCAGCTCCTATAGCACCCAAATTCAAGAACTTGTGGGCACATTGTCTCTGCCCAGCCAGGGTTTTGTGCATTAGCCACATCCATGGATCTATCTTCCAAACATAGATGGTTCTTGGCTGCCTCTTAGTAACCCAGCCAAAAGCAGCCTTGCAGCCTGACAGGCATTTCCTCAGCACTTGATGCCCTGCTTTGAGTGGTTCTGCATCAAAAATAAATGCTGGCATAATCATACTTACAAGGCTGATGCTCTTTCCACCTGTCCTGTGAAATCTAGACTGCAGCCATCCCATGCAGAGCCCAACCAGCTGGCCCTTGGCCCTGGAAAGCATTCCGTCTTTATAGAGTGCTGCTCCTTCTCCACCTGACTGTGCAGCTATCAAAACCAAGGACATCTGAGGCTTTGCCAGGAAGGTTTGTGAGCTTTTCAATCAAGTGTTTTACCCGACCTCAGGTGTGCTATGTTTGTTGTAGTCCCTCTGTCTCCTGACTCCATAATGGCACTGGGGAAGGACCTGAGACATGGGTTGATTGTAGAGGGATGCAGGAAGGACACAGTTCCCTGGAAGAGGCAGAAGCAATGCCATTGGCTGGCAAGAACAGGACAAAAAGAGACAAGGGAAACCCCTGGGGGAAACTGCCCATGAAATACACTGCTGATAAATGAGAGGTGGCAAAATAGGGAGTTTTTTAAAATATAACGTGTGTATCACTGTCAGATCTGCCATGGGGATTATCCAGCTTAATCTTCGAGTCATGCTTTGCCCTTTTTTGTCTTCATTGGGTGAATGGGGTGTGTGCCAGCAAGTAATCAAATTTACATAGGTGTGTGGGGCCCTGAGCATGTGATGACACAGAGGGAGAGTGGAGAGAGGTTGAAGGAGCAGAAATGCTTTGCCATGCACTCTGTGATTCTGTCAGAACAAGTAATAAAGGAATTGGCTGCTTCTGGCAGGCTTTGTTCCATGTGCAGCCATCTCCTTCCTATCTTGAGTTTCATTATGATAATGGAATATTGATACGGTAATAACAGCATTATGGAGCCATGTGTCTGCCTGGTGCTTTGCAGACACCAAAGTGCCAGTGCTGGGCAGTGCAGCATGGAAAGGAGACCGGAGACATATGTTGGTGGTTCCTCTGAATACATCAGAGTGGCCAGTGCCTGAAAGTCATACAGGGGCAAGCCCAGAGCCTGGCCTTTTGAGAAAGATCCATGAAACCCACAAATGAGGCTGGAAACCTGGATGGAGACCCCATGGCATACAGGTGCTGTGCAGACAACATTACCATTGCAGGGGTGAGTATGACAGACTCTGGGGAGCACAAGAACAGCAAAGAGCCCCAGCTAAAATGGCAGAGGAGTGGAGTCATGCACAGTCATGGGAGGCCTGCTTAATCCTTCGTCAGGCAGTTTGGAAGGCAACAAAACCATACAGTAATTTAAGCTGCTACAAGGTCTATAGGATCACCCCAACAATTTATCACACAGCTCAAATGCATGAAGCAAAGGCAAAGCCCATGCCAGGAAGGTCAAGGAGAGACAGTATCCACTGCCATCACCCATCAGAAAGAAAACACAGGCTCAGCAACTTTCTGCTACTCTAATCCCTCAGGAAGCAGCAATAAATCCCAAGATTTGGCTTGTCATGTAAGTTTGCAGCATTTTTTCCTTCTTTCATTTCTTTTCTTAGTGAATGTCAATGCCAGAGCTTTGGGATAAAGAGCCTTGCCAGTCTCCCAGTTCTAGAATGCCCATTGTGTCCTGTTCAGAGTGTAACCTGGACCATTAAAAACTCAGACATGAGAAAGTAGAGACTTGGTAGAGACACAACAGGAGCAGCATGAGCTGCACTTCTGTGCCCTGTTATCAGACACCATGGCTGTGGGATACATTCACACCCCACCATCACTGCCTGCTGGTGCAGCTGGGGTCCAGAGCACACATGCCCTTCCCTGTGCTTGAGTCCCAGAGGCTCAGGCAAGATCAGAGGAAATTCCCCAAGCGAGTTCATTTTATCAAAAGGAAACAGGAGCTCCTGGGCAGAGCCTGGCTGCTGCTGGAGCTACCTGGGTACACCCTGCACCAAAGGCTGGTGTATCCAAAAGCCAAACATTTCTCCTGAGTCATCTAAAGTCCAAACAGCAGCAGTTGCTGAAGAGCAGGAGGGATCAAACATGGCACGTGGGCACAACTGACTCGCACAATCCCCTTCTGTCACAATCCCAGTCTGTCCCCATGTTTTTTTGCAGTGTGTCAGGAAGGATTTTGCTGCCCTGCATTTGGAGGTCACTCGAACATCACTAAGGAGAAACCAACACAAACTCTCACAAAATGTAGGAAACCTGAGCCAATAAGCTGCTTCTCTGCACCTTGGAGGAAAAAGGGAGCTCAGATATCAAGGATGACCCACCACCAAGCACACTGTGACCATGGAAGGACAAGGAAAAATCTTTAAAGCAGCAGAAAACAGGTGCTCTGCTCTGGAAGCCCCAGAACATCCAGCATTGTTGCAGATTTCACTGAAGGCACAAGCCACAGCTGCCTCTGTAATTCTGATTTAGTTACTTTTAACCGCACCTGTCCCACTGACCTCTCATTTCAACACATGCTCTCTGCCTAGGGGTATATGTATTTTTTAGGGCAACACAACCATGTTTTAAGCAGTTTAGGAGACAAGATTAGGAATAATTTAGCTGCTGACTTTCAAATCTCTTTGAACAATAGTAATGTCAGATCTCCCATGCGTGCACCTGAAATTTAACACAGTGGTAGATCATCTGTAAGGGAAATGCGTTTCCCTTTCATTGTTTTAATTTTTTTCTCATATTTAGTGTCTCAGTCAACATCTAAAGGAATTTCCCATAAATCAAAACTTAAGGGAAAAAAAAAATATGAAGCCACAAAAAATGAGTGAGGTGTGGAAAACCAGCCATGGCTGTGGCTAGAGGGTATTTCATAACTCAGAAGCACCAGGAAAAGTAAGTTCTTATTCCCTGTGCAGTCCTAATTCCAGCATCCCCTGACTTCAGAGTGCTTGACTCTTCAGTCCAGGCAGGCCGTTGTTCTCTGTACTCTGTAAGGAGTCCATCTCCACAGAGCAACAAATCTCCACAAGATGAGGCAGATGGGGTGAGCAATTGGCTTTGCACTGTGGTCCTCTGGAAGTCAAGGGGTCTGAATTATAAGGCCCACAAGAGGTACATGATTTATTTCAAATACATTTATGGCTCCCATAAACTTTCAGATGGGATCAGGTTTAGTATTTTGGTTTTATTTCATTTTATCATGTCTATACACTGTGAATGTAAATGTTTGGCCCAAGCTTAGCAGGTGTAAATCAGGGGAGCCCCTTGCAAGCATGTGATGCTACAATGACTTACACCCACTGAGGATTTCACCAGTTCTCTCTTAAGGTATGTCCTGAAACCCACATTTTTATTTATTTATATTTGTTATTATTAACTGGGATTTGCAGGGTGGCCAAATAAAGAAATACTATGCAGGGGACACCAAAATACTGCTCTTGGCAAGATTGTTTTCAACCCCCAAAACCACTTTACTGACTGTGAGCACTGGTTGGGAAGAGAAAGAATTGGGAGAGATGGGGAAGAGGGAAATAAAAGGGGACATAACAGGCTGAAAAGAAGAGGAGGAATAAAGAGAGAGGCAAAAAGACTGGGCATGGACAGAGGGATGTAGTAGAGCCCAAGGTAACAGGATGTAGGAGGAGCCTCTGGCACAGCTCAGGTCCACATGTCTCATCTCCTCCCGCCGAGCTGCCACGCTGCACAGAGGGTCCGAATGGCACAGGGCAGTGGGATCAGGAGAAAGGGGACATAGGCACCAAAAGAGAATGGAAAGTGGGGGGCTGCAGAGAGGGATTTGAGTGCTACAGACTTAAAATACATCAGGAACATCAAGAAGTGCTTTAAAAGGGAGTCGCATTAGACCAATCAGACCTTGTCCTCCCTGGACCACAGACACCCCATTTCCAACCCTCTTTCTGAGCTTGGGTCAGGAAGGGTCCCTGTCAGGCTCCAGGCTGTCTGGAGGCAGCAAGGAGAGCTTTTTCCTGAAGAAGCTTCCCACTGCCAGAGGGCAGAGTTAGATAGGATATTGGTAAGGAATTCTTCCCTGTGAGGCTGGTGAGGCCCTGGCACAGGTTACCCAGAGAAGCTGTGGCTGCCCCATCCCTGGAAGTGTCCTAGGTCAGCTTGGACAGGGCTTGGAGCAACCTGGGCTAGTGAAGGGTGTCCCTGACCATGGGAGGGGAGTGGAACTGGGTGAGCTTTAAGGTTTCTTCCAACCCAAGCCATTCTGTGACTCTATGATCAGCTCTTCCTAAACTAAAACCTGCTTTGCTTTGCTTGGTTCTCTGGTGACACAAACACTGGTGCAGTGCCTGTTTTATCCTGGAAGGGGTCACCCGCAGCCCTGCATACCCATTCCCTATACACAGAGATAGAAAGAGAAAGAGACAGAGAGATAGAAAGATGAATACATGGATGAAAAAATAGATGCATACATATGCACATATAGAGATAGATATAGATATGGCTAGATAAACTTTTCTCTCTATATATAAGCTTTTTCTCCTTTGTGGGGACACAGAGGGCTGGAACCCTGGACATGTGTGACATGTGACCTACCCATCAGTGTTCCAGAGTATGGACGAAGAGGAGCCCTGGCAGGGGGAAGGACAGTGGAGCAACACCAACAGCAATGGCTCAGGAAGGAGGTTGTCGGGGTAACAACTGAGGCCCTGTAAAGAGACACAGAGGTTGAAAAGTGAGATTTTTTTTTCACCTCCCAGACTTGGGACAGGATGCAGATGCGTCAGGCTCACATTTGCCTACAGAATGGCATTTTTTGGCCAGGCTCTCAAATGGCTGCAGCCATTTCTGCCATCCTGAATCCTTTGTCCATCCAGTTTCTGGAGGCCACAGGAACATCCAGCCCACCTCAGCCTCCATAAAGTCTCCTCTTCCCTGGCTTGGTGAAAGATGTGGACCTTGACTTGGCTGAAATCTCTGGGATAGTTTGGAAAACTGATGGGGAAGAAAAAGGTCTCATATGGAGTATAAGACCCACCAGAATCCCCATGGATGTGGGTTTTAGAGGTGCCTGTGTTGCTGATAAATTCTGTAGCCAGCAGCAGAACTGATATCAAAACCAGTGAGGTGAACTGGTTGCACAGCACTGCACTGTGTTAAACTACCTGGCTGAATAGGAGTTGCTATCCTTCAAATAAGAGCTCAAACAGAAAGGCTGACTCCTCCTGGACATTAAAGTAATCAGGATGGTAATGTCTGATCTTCCCTCTTTCAGTCTGAAACCATTCCTCCTTGTCCTGTCACTCCAGATCCTTGTAATTAGTATTTCTCCATCTTTCTTGCAGGCTCTTCTCAGGTACTGGAAGGTCACAAGTAGGTCACCCCGAGATACAAGCTGGGGGAAAGTAGAAACTCACCACTGACGTTCAAACAAAACCCATCCTGCACAGGAGCACACCTGAAGCTGTTCATCCCATGGTCCAGGAATATTCTGGCTCAGCCAGTTCTAACAGCACCTTCCTTGCTGAGACTGGTGGAGTCTTCTGTCAGGCTGGGCTTTGTAGTGGAGTTCAAAAGAACTAGGCACACAAATCTTACTGCAGCACCATGCAAACAAAGACTAAACATGGGCTTTATTCATGCCTGTGAGTTCCTTTATCTATTTTCTAGGATTCCTCTCTGCTGATATCAATCCTCAAACATTTTTCCTCTTTCTATATACTGATTTTCTGGTTTCTAGATACTGTTACTCCCAAAATACAAGAGTTCTGCAATTTTCTTTCTTTTGGGGGTAACTCTCTGGACAGTTACACAAGGTAAAATTTCCATTCATATTTTTATATCTGTTTTCCCTTTTACTCAGTTTTGCTTATACTTTTTGTCCTCTGCAGGAACTTCCTGTTTCTTACTTAACCCCATGGGCTGAGTGTTTCTCCCTGAGCCATCCCCTTCTAGCCCAAGCTGAACAAAATGAGCTGACACCACCAAGGAATAGTAACACCACAAACTGGCGATGAGTTACCTGTGCAACAACAGAGTGGCAGAAATTACAGTGCCAGAGACCTGGGAGGCAGAGCTCACCAGCAAACCTCCTGCCAGGTTTCTCCCACTGGGAAGTTTTGCTGGTGACCATGGGAAATGCTCACACAGGAGCAATTTTTTTTCTATTAAAAAAAAAAAGTGTCAGAAGCAGTAATATGGAAATTCCAGGTAGATGTAAAGCCTCCTGTAGAAGGTGAAGAATTTTTGTCTGTGTTGTGTTTTTCCTGGGATGACACAGTGAATAACTGCAGATGGCACATGTATCTCTCACTGCACAGCCAGGCACAACTCACACTGCTGAGTGTGGCACACTGCCAGGGGCACTGGGACAGTACAGGAGGCTCAGCATTTGGCAAATGCCATCTTTGGTTTGGACTCCTTCAGTAGGAGGGACTGAGAATTCTTCCTTAATTCAGTGTTTCCTCACCCCTCTTCTCCCTGGTGAACCAAGACATTAGCCCGAGGTCCAGACACTTTATGTGCGTCCCCTAGAGTCAGCACAGATGAGCTCCCTATGGCAACCAGTCACACCCAGTGTCCTATACAGAACTGGAGACTGGGAGAATGCCTCAATGCACCTGAGGGACTAATCGAACTCAAGGGTTTACTGTGTCCACATCCAGGCCTTATGCTATTGAGAAAGACATCAATGGGCTGGAGCATGTCCAGAAAAGGGAACAGAGCTGGGAAGGAGCTGGAGCACAAGTCTGATAAGGAGCAGCTGAGGGAGCTGAAGGGGCTCAGCCTGGAGAAAAGGAGGCTCAGTTGTATCATCTGAAAGGATGCTAAAGCCAGTTTGGGTTCTGTCTCTTCTCCCAGGTAATTAGTGACAGAACCAGGGGAAACAACCTCAAGTCGCACCAGAGGATGTTCAGGCTGGATCTTAGGGGAAATTTCTTCACTGAAAGAGTGGTTAGGCACTGGCACAGGCTGCTCAGGAATCACAATCCTTTGGAAGTGTTCAAAAATGTGTGGATGTGGCACTTGGGGACATTGTTTAGTGATAGCCTTAGTACTGCTGGGTTAATGGTTGGACTCCGTGGCCTTAGAGGATTTTTACAAACACGGTGATTCTGTGATTCCATGTGTAATAACAGGAACCACCTCTGAAAAACATGGAATGGCACTCCCAGCACTCCTGACATGTCTTTGGAAAGGAGTGGTCCCCAAGTGGTCCCCAGGAAAGTACAGAGGCCCACAAAAGCCCTCACTTACTCCCAGTGTCCTGACATCTCCATGATCCCTTTTTTTTGGGACCAACTCCTCCTCCTCCTGCACAGCCCTTGGGGCAGCTCACACATTCCTCATATGCTGAACTGCAATAGAACTAGGAGTCACCTGTTCATGAGGTGTCAGACACATTGTACTACCCATACCTGCCTTCAGGTCAGGCCAGCACTGAACCCAGCCTGGAGGAGAGCTCCAACACTCCAGCTACTTTCCTCTCTAGAAATTACTGAGAACAGCAGAGCCCTGAGAGCCTGAGCTCCCTGGGTCTCTCCTCCAGGTTCAACATCCATGCATGGTGGAGGAATCCACCCTTCAGAGAGCAGCAGGGATCCTCTCTGGCAGCAGGAAGCTGTTCAACACATAGCAGGAGGCACCAGGCCAGCTCAGGTTTCAGGGTGACATTTTTTTCTCATTATCTGAGGTCTTGGCTGCACTTTAATTGTTAATAAGAGATCAATAGCAGAAGCTTGTTACATGTAAATGAAGGGAATGTGCCAAATGTCTCAGCCCTCAGCTTATGTCCAGTCTTCCCTGCAGGAAACCTGGAACAGGGAACCCTCCAGACTCCTCTGATGCAGGGGAGTAAAGGCGTTGGGACTGGTACTTGAGGAGAAGCTGTGCCTGTCCCACGAGGCAGAGCAGGACAGAGGCTGCATGGAATCCCCTGCTTTGGGGGCATAGCAGCTCTGAGGATGTGACCTCAGCCTCTCACTCAGGTATCAGAGGGAAGGTCGCATGGGCCTGCGCTGGCTGGACCATTGCAGCTGCCCCAGGAGTGGTCTGAGCCTTGGACATCAGGTGGGAGCTGAGGTTCAGTGATGATGACTGAGAAACTGTACACACATGGAGTATTTGGAATACCGTGCATGATTCTGTGGTCAGGTTGTCTCCAAAGCAGAAGGAGAAAAGGCAGAGGAAAACGGACCAGTGCAGGCTGCAAAATGGGGCAGACTCTGCTTGCAGTGCGTTAAACAGAGCTGGACCTGTGAGCAGGGAAGGGTGGCTGAGGTAGATGTGACAGTAGTCTGCAAAACTGGGAGCAGCAAGTAGGGAATTGTTTGTTTTACTGCAAGGAGTAGGAGCTGTCACAGAGTGACCAGACAGCAGACTTCAAAAAAACCCCAGATTTAGGTATAACACACTGTTAAGTTGTGGGACCCAAGTCCATAGGATGCTGGGGAAGATACAGAGGCTTCAAAATGAGATTAGGCAAATACAGAGGAATCAGTAGGAATACTGATTACCATTGGAACTGTAGTCCAATAATGTATTGAGAGGTATAGTTGTGCATGAGTAGGACTCTGAGACAACTGGGACCTCTGCAGTGAGCTTCCTTGCTGGGTTGCTCCTTTTCATTTGTACTTTTGAAGGCGTCTCAGCGAGTCCCAAGGGTGCAGGATCGCAATGCCATGTTGTTCAAACTCCATTTCACCCGATGACAGGCTGGAGCTCACTGTCCAGGTTGCCAGGTTCTCAGGAGGGTTGGCAAATTTGCCAGTACTTCCCTTCAGCAGGAAATTCTCTTCTGTAAAACAGTGACTGAGAGGCAGCATGTCCTGGCTGGGATAAGGTCCATGTGCTCTATAAGCCAGGCACTCTTCACACAGTGTTGATTTGCTGGGGGATTTACAGGCAGCTGAACCCCATTATAGCCTCCGACCCCATCAGTGCCTGCTGTCTGATCAGGAGATGCTGGGTTACCTGTTGGGCAACCACCTCGTAGACCATCAGGTGCTGCTCCATGTGTGCATGGGTGGGCTGGGCAGCCCTGGCTTGGGGTTGATGGGTACAGAGTGTGTGTGTGTGCAGATGTGTGCACATGGGAACAGTTCAACATGGCAACAAGATGCTGTGCCTGTGTACATGCAAATCTCTCTGTCCGTGTGTTTGTGTGAGCAGGCTCTATGCAGAGTGGGTAGCAAGATGAACTGATAAATCCTAGAAGGAGTTCACAAAATTAATGTGTTTCATGAGATGTAATTTATAGACCTCTCCCTTGATGTTTTAGGAGGGTGTAAATATAGGAAAGCAGCCCATAACTTAACAGCAGGAATGTGCTAATTAAGTGTGCAAAAAGAATGTTAATTAGGAGACGATGAATGGGAAGGGCACAGTCATGGTGTAATCCCAGGAAGCCTCCCTGAGTCCCTCCCTCCTGCCCTGGAGATGCATTTGCTGCCTGGGGCAGATGCTCCAGTGGGGCTGAAAGGCCAGAGCTCTAGTTCTTCTGGGGGGCAGTCAGGAGGTGATGGCAAGCCATGGAGCCTGGCAGTCTGGTCAGTCAGGTCTCCCCGTGATTAATAACAGCCAGAGCCCAGAGATTCTGTCACTGGGGAAGTTCAAAGCCAATTCCCTCACTTTCCACAGAAGGCCCAATTCCAAAAGAAGCCCCTACATCCAGGTTTTGGAGATCCCAAAGCTTTAGGGAAAGGGAACACAAAAAACCTGAGCAGTGTGCAGCATTTGAAAGGGCACAGGTTTGCTGGAGTTGTGTTTATCCATAGCTGTCCTGAGAAACAGGTTGTTCTTCCAAAGCCTTATAAGGATGTCCCAGCTTTCTCCTCATCTGTTGTAGCCGGACCTCAGAAGGTATCTCTGGGAGTTTTGAATGAGAGTTTTGAACTACTGAGGAATCTCCAACTGTAAGTAGAGAGCAAAACTGTGTTGCAAGAAACATGCCCCTGCATCACTACAGAATCAAAGGACAGTGTGGGTTGGATAGGACCTTAAAGCTCATCTCGTTCCAGTCCCCTGCTATAGGCAGGGATACCTTCCACTAGACCAGGTTACTCAGACCCACGTCCAGCCTGGCCTTGAACACTTCCAGGTATGGCCATGCTGCCACCCACATCACCCAGCTGACTCATGATGAACACTGAAGATTTCAGACCCCACTGGCACCCTGGTGCCAGCCCAGCTCCCAGACCCCTCTACAACCACAGCACAGTCCCTGCAACACAAAGTCACAAGAGCAGATGATGTCACACCATCTGTGTTCTGCATTTGGTACTGGGTGCTCCTTCTTCATTACATGCTGGGAGTTTGTCCCTCTGGAAGGGAATTAGCTCTGGTGGTTGCTCACCCCATAACAGCACCAGGAGGAGGCAGCATCCACCTGGCCAGAGATGAGAGATGTGGGGACAGAGCTGGCACCGAAGTCATACCTGGGCTGCTCCTGGGTGACTAAAAGATGGAAGCCCCAGGCTGTGGGAGGGTCCAGGCACCTGCTGAGTGCACCAGGCTCCCCTCTGCTCAATAATTACCAAATGAGGCTGGCAATGGCGAGGCGTCTGCATACGGAGCTGCCAGAGCTGATTGCAGCCTGGAACACAATGGGAATCAATGACAGAGAGAGCTGCAATTTCCCAGGATTTCAGAAGTGCTATTTTTCTTTCTATTACAACATGTGAACAGTGGTCAAGTGTCTCACTTCTCCATCCACGGGCCTCCCAAAAGAAAGGGATTACAAGTGTATCATTAATATCACAGTGACCTGGCAGCAAGTCGACAGATTTAATCTGGTGACAAGATGAGTGGCACTGGAATTCTCCCATCTCCCCAGAAAATGAAAAATAGGTTCTGCCTCCTACTAGTAAATATTGCTGGTAAGTGAATAAAAATTCAAACGGGAAAAAGCAATTTTCCTTCTGCTCATATTGTGCTTAGTTCTCAATACACTTCATGCAAGAGGCTCCCTCGGCTGATGGATTCCTCCTAGATTATATCATGCCTTTAAATTTATATGCCCCAGCTCTTTAAAAGATTGTTTGCCAAGGCCTTTGCATTCTGCGTTAGTCTGGTAACTGCTGACATTTGAAAGATGCCATTGAAAACAAATCCAAAATGTTTTTTTAAGTAAGAAAAGGAGACAGACCTAGCAGGTAGAGGGAGATTAAAGATTTAGTCAACAGTTGAAATCAAAGTTTTCATGAAGTGGTAATGTCAGAAAAAGTTTACAAGGCCTAATAGAGGGCTTGTGTGCCATGAAAACCCAAATTAAGTTTGGGTTTTTTTCTTCCTAGCACTCCACATGAATTTTTCAGGGCTCTGGCTTCTCTGAAACAGCAGAGCAGCAACCCAAACACAACCCAGTGAGAGCTGGCAAAGACAGAGACTGTGCCTGTGTCAGGCATAGCAGGCAGGAGGGAACTTGCTTTGAGGTCCAACCAACATCCCTCCAACGAGCAAAGCAAAGTCCCACATGTGGCCACTGAATTTGTATTAAATATCTGCTGTTGTCTGCCATCAAACTCCACAAAAGTGCAGCAAATTGTCAGTGCTTCTCCTGCTTTGAGTGAACATCTTTGATCCCACAATCAACTTTTTTGGTGGTCATGGCTGGTGTTGGGCTCCAGTGCTGAAATCAGGTTACGCTTCACCTCAAGAGTTTTTAGGTAGAAGGGCACAGACAGCAAAGCAGGGCTCTACACCACCTCCACCACCTCCATCAAGCGTGTTGGGATGAGAGGGCAGAAAGCAGGGATGGCATCCTCACCCCGTCAAAGAGGGATGGAGGACATCCCCTGGGCACAGCCTGCATGGCCTTGCAGATAGGGCAATGACATGAGACCAAATACATGGGAAAACTGATGGGTGAATGTACATACCGGTCTTGCTGTGCCAAGGGAGTGACAGGAAGGAATGGCCACCCAACCTCAGGTCTGCCAAGTGAAGCTCAGGTGAGCCTGCCCTCACAGGAAGTAATGACACTGCCCTGGAGGTGTCTCATTGGGCCCTGGGTCTGCAGCACCTGTTCCCAAGAGTGGCTGTTGTCCAGTCTCGACTGACCTTCTTGTGCCCCCCGGCCACTGTCAGCCCCATCACCAGCACCAAGAGAGAGTTCTGCCTCACTCCATACACAGAGCATCTCCACACATGTGTCCATTCCTTGGAGACACCAGCATTTCATTCACCTCCTTAATCCACAGACCATGGTCTTCATCCACCCAAACCAACTATGGCCAAGAGACCCCAACTTTGGCCCATGCCTCATGTGTCCTCTGCAGCAAAGCTTTGCTTTCCCAACACCTCATATCCTTCCCAGTGACTTCCCTCTCCCACCCCACCCAGCCTGGGAAGAGTAGAGGGATGAGAGTCAATGATCAGCACCAGATTGTGCTGTGCCTTGGGGCCGCCGTATAAGAGGAACTCAGCATTCCTGTTTGTTTAATAAAAAGATACCAAAAGCAAGTCAGGAGCTTTTCACATCTGTGATCTTTGCACTGAAAATAGCCACCAAAAGGTGCACTTCTAACCCTTGACTAAAAACCCCATCAGCAGCGGTGCTTCATTACTGTTGCTCTCCAGCCTTGGCCTGGGCTGCCCAGTGGAAAATGTGAAAAGCTTTTCTACTTTAGATGAATGAACCTACTCCAAAAGCTACAATTTTAAGAGCAATTCCAAATCCGAGTAATGCCTCCTGACCTGGATCTCCATAACAAGTTGACCAATTTTAGTCAAACTTTGCAAGAAGCTTCTAATTAACTTCCAGAGCACACTCATGAGTCCTCAGAGCAATGCAGCTGGGTGAAATCCTAAAACTAGGGCCTCTATGGAAACCTCTTTAGCACTTGTGGTGAGGGGATGTGACACTGGTGTTGCATTGTTCTCTGTTACATGGGATCTGGGGAGCAGGACAGCGGATGTTGTGGTAAAAAATGATGTGAGATAATATCCTAAACACAATTTTACCTGAGGTCATCATTGAGTTGCCCAACAAAGAGGGTCTGATTCCTGCAAAGTCAGGTCCCATTTGAACAACAGGAATGAGTCCTACACATCTCACTGTGCATCCTCTTCTCTGGAGGGGAACACCTGCCCTTCATGCATGGTGATACTTCTTCGGATGTGTGTAAGCTCTCCCTTGGGGCCAAGACAAAGCATGAGCACTGCAACCTTAAAACACTCATTCGTTATCAGCACATGTGGAGACCGTGCTGCCTCTTTCCTGAACTCAGTCACAGGTTTCCTCCCACCTTCCAGCACCAATACCCAAGGATAATGAATTCACACACAGAATGGTTATTGCCATCCTGGGTCTTTATTTAAAAGCAAAAGAT
The DNA here is from genome assembly GCA_035583185.1 of Anabacerthia variegaticeps. Classification (NCBI taxonomy): domain Eukaryota; kingdom Metazoa; phylum Chordata; class Aves; order Passeriformes; family Furnariidae; genus Anabacerthia; species Anabacerthia variegaticeps. The sequence goes on along the minus strand of JAWWEW010000036.1, from coordinate 362,710 downwards.
CAAGGGAACAGCTCATTAGCAGAGCGAAGACACTAGTGCTGCCCATGCTCTGCACAAAGGCCTTAGACAGCCAGCTCCTACATAACAGGTGCTGTGAACTGCTTTTAATTTCTGTATTCATTTATTGTAATTTATTTCATAGAGAAATAATTGTGTTACTTGGCTAGAGAGTCACAGGACAGCAAATCCATGTCTGCCATGACTGTGAGGCAGCCATGGCACTGACAAGCAGCTCCTGATCCTAACTGCTTTTAACAAAGCTATTACTTTAAAAACTCAGCCAGCCTATTCATGTAATTCCCTATTATGCTCAAAGAGTTGACACAGTAAACACTTCCAGACTTGGATGATGTCCGTTGAGGGTTGCTGCCTATTCAACACTTGTCTTTCTCAATTATTTGAGGGACAGGAAAATTTTGGAGAGGCCTTCTGGGTAAGCAGCTTGCCCTCTCCACCCTCCCCAGGCCCCTGGCATCAGTGCCTCCATACCCAGCGATGTTCAATGATGTGCAGTGATTTACTGTGAGCTGTGCATGTTTCATCGGCCTTCTAGACCTTTTAGCCCCTTGAATCCCTTGTTTCCAGATGGCCATTTTTCTGCTTTCAGTCTGTGGTATTTGGATCAGTGGCAATGCTGATGGCAGATATGAAGATCCAGGCAAAGTCTCCAGTGGCCTCTTACACAAGCACCTTGAAGAATTCCAGTTGCAGAACAACCCCTGTCTTTGAACTCCAGACAAATATTCCCGCTACTGGGGTATGGCATGGAGCAAGGATGAGCCAGCCCAGTCCCACCAGCAACTACCTCGTCTGGGAGCTACTTGACAAGATCCAGTTCTTGGAGCGAATCAGAGCCAGGAGTCCATGCACAAGAGTTTCTCCCCAGTGCCACTACCATGGCAGTCTTGAACAGCACGGGGTAGTGCTTGAAAGCCAGATAAGCCATGTAGGAGAACAACTGTGAAAGAAAGGGATGGGAATGCTGAACTGCTCATGCTTTATCATCAGACAGACCTGACCCTACAGAAGAGACTGGCATCTGCTACTGGGAAAAGGTGCAGAATATCCCTAGGAGAGGGACAGAAGCAAAACCCAAACTAGAAAACAGGTGGGACAGCCAAGTCAGGGTCACGGAGAGGCAGAAGTAACCCCATGAGCTGTGCAACCAAGACAAGACAGCTCCACCTGCCCTCAGCACTCTGTAGGATTGATGCCCTTGGCCAAGCACATGCTAAGCCCAGAGGACTTACTCCAGTGATAGCAGAACAGGAGCACATGATTGAAACCAAGCCCAGCCACACCAGGCTTATAAAGGAGCAGTTCAGGAGTGCTGAGAGTCCAGTCCCAGCTGTGTGCTGGACCCACTGTGTGAGGGGAAGGCGACTTGCAGGCCACTGCACAGTCAGATGGTCTCCTGCCGTATCCACAGCCACTGAACCTCTTCCCTGTACCCATGAATGGACTGTGCTGTCCCTGCCACACCAAGGGTTGTGCCATGCAGGTAAGCATGGCCAAGACTGTAATAGCCAAACTACTGACAAGCAATATCTGGTGCTGCCTAATTGTCTCTCTGTCAGTGATCCCAAACCTCCTCCTCTCTGTTCCTTTTGGGCTGGTGAATTGGAGCTGCCCCACTGCCACTTCTTTCTTTCTGCATCTGGGTAATTGCCAGCGACACCTTTTAAATCACTTCGGGGAGGTTTGATGAAACAAACTAGATGGAAATCAAATTTCAAGTAACTGGTAGGAAATTTAAAAGAAAAATGTTTATGGAGCAATTTTCTTTGCTTCCTCGAATGGTTGCTGTCACTCATAAATTATTAATTTCAATTTGCCCTGTTCTCTTTTCAGGGTTGCAGGCTCTCGAGGAGCCAGGGCTCTCACTGAAGGTGTGTCCCAGGAGTGCTCTAACTTGATGGAAGTGGGTGGCATCTCCACCATGCACCAGAATAGGGCGTCTCTGTCTTTCAAAGGGGACCAGCCCCTCCACAATGGTCCCAAAGGGGATTTTCTCTAGCCACTCTGGTAGAATCAGTCCTGTGAGAAGCAGGCAAAAACACACAAAAACTGGTAACAGGTTGGGTTTGGGACCTGTAGTGAGTAAAAATCCACCTCTAAAGTGGTTAACTTGGCTGGGACATGTTCAGCTGGAAGATGAGAGGGAAAGTAATTACCAGAGTGAAAGTAGCTCAAGGACTCCTGTAATTATCATGTAGAATTGCTGGAAACAGAGCTAGAAGGGACTCTGGAAAAGCAGATAGAGTTATGCTTCTACCTAGAGCTGTGGCAGACAAAGGGAACCACCACCTGAAGTGATTCACCTGGTGTAACAGGAGAACATCCCCAGCAGGGAGGTGAATTGAAAGCAAAATAGAGCGGGAAAGACAACACTGACAGAAAAATAGGAGGGGAAACTGGGAATTTTCCTTAGAGGGCAAGAGCCATAATTCCATAATCAAGTGTTTGGCCACATGCCTGTCCTCTTCAGTGATGAAGTGGAGGCAGATATGAGAATTTTTTTTATAAAAAAAGCAATTTATATAACAAAGTGGAGTGTAGGGGGGAAATAGATAACCATTGATTTTGAATTAGAAGTTATGAAGTAGAGAAAACTGATATGAGAAGCCACACTCATCAGTTAAAAATGCCTGACTTAGGGAATGAATGGCAGTGAAGAGGCAACTGAAATGCTCTGTGAAAAACAAAACAAAACAAAACAAAACAAACAAAAAACCAACAAAACAAAACAAAACAAAACATTGGTGCAGAGGTTTTATTTACAAAGATGGCCAAATTCTTGATAGGACAGAAATGCAATAAGTGTTTCTGGGCTGCCTTGTCTGTATCACAAGAGGATGCTGAAAAACTCACCAGCATTTTTAAGATCAAGGATGTTGTTAAACAGCATTAAATGGGGAAAATGGGCAGGTCTGGAGAAGGCTCTGTAGGTGCATCCCAGGTAAATCTTGGATCCCTGGGGAAGCTGGAGCATCCCAAAGGAGATGGCAGGCTGGTTGAGACTGCCTTTGAGCACCAGGCATGGACAAAGCCAAGGGAAAGAAATCCAGGAGGCAGTTGAAAGGAAGCTGGAGAATTTATGCCAATCAGTATGGTTTTGTGGAAAAGAGGTCTTGTCAGCCTTCATTTCATTTACAGAGAAGATTACATGTGTGGTTGATAGAAGTGGCTGAATAGATGTGATATAGTTCAGCCTGGGGAATGCTCCTGACTTGGTGCTGCACAGCTGATTAGAAATGAGCACTCAGCTGCAGCCAGAGACACGTGAGACTGAGGCTCAGGGAAGAGCTCAGGCAGCAGCCACTGATGGGCAGCTGTCATTAAACCTGTGTTTCTCATAATGTTTTGGACCAAGAGGCTCAGAGTAGTCAATATTTTCATCAGTGATTCAAACATACATATTAAAAACTCATTCATAAAAAATTTGCAACTGACACAAAGCACGGAGAGATTGATAAATGACATGGTGCTCTCGGCAGGGTTGGAGAGAGTCTGGGATCCCTCAGGAGACTGAACCCTTTCCCATATGTGTCACAGTCCAGCCCAGTGCTTCATCAAGGAGTCCTAAAAGGGTGGACATGGGGCTCTGCAGTTCACCAGTGGGTTGTTTTGAGTGTGTGCAGGTCCCCTTGTGTGTGGGTTGGGGGGCAGTAATGTCACCTCTGAGCACTGCACAGGCAGAAGTGATGTGTGTGCAGAGTCCAGCCTGCCTGCAAGGCCACTCAGTGGTGAGATGGATGGGGAAATGAGGGACTCAAAAGAGCTTAACATTTCTGTCCCAACAAATAGAAAGTCGTCTTACTGGTTCAGTGATCCCACACAAGCACCTTCTTGTGGAGGAGATACTTTGTGATGGAAGGAGCTTTAATGGGCAGAGAAATGTCCCAGTGACTGGGAAAGGGAAACAGGTGCCTTCCTCAAGTGTCCACATCTCCTGGAGGGCGATACTGTCCTGGGGATGCTTGAACTGAAAGTGACGCGTCTCCATAGGAGAGCTGAGTGTGTGAAATGCAATTGGTTGTTACATGCTGGAGACTAGGGACCAGGAAGCCACAAGGATTCTCACTTGAACTTGTGTCACTTGTTTCTACTCCCTGGCTTGGAACACCTTGCTTACAAGGATCCTTGCCCAGCAAAGCCTCACCACTTCCCCAGGATAAAATCCGTGGGGAAAACCCTATATCTCTTAAAGAAATGACTGTTCACCACAGGTTAGAGGTCAAAGTCCCATTCATAATTCCACTTTTCTCCAAGAAAACAGGATATCTTGTGCATTAACACACACTCAGGCAAACCTACCAGCAAGAAAATGGGCAGTCTCCTTGTTTACTTCCTGAGGGCAGGGGCAGCTTAGGAAACAGCTAGTCTTGCTCAGCAGAGAAGAAGACTTGTCACCCAAAAATCTCCCCATGGATGGGCTGTCCTTACACTCAGAGCATTTGAATGTGCTTCCAGAGCCTGCTGTCACAAGAAAATTTAATCAATTGAATATATTTGTCAGAGTACAGAAAAGCTTAATGCTCCCATCCCTGGATTTGTCTTTAGTGAGAAACCACCTCTGGAGCCAACCTGCAGCCCAGGGTGAGATGCTGGGTCAAGGATCAATCAGGTCAAAATCAGAGGGAGTGGTCTGAAGAGCTCGAGAGAAAAAGTACTTCTGGGACCATTCCAGCTCTCTGGCCTGAAGGGCCATCACATTGGACAACTATTGGATTAACAGGAGGGAAGAAGAAACAGCCTGAGAGAGGTGAGCGGTAGCACAATATGTCACTTGGGAAAAGTTCTCCTCACAGCCAGTGTGATGCTGGAGGAGAAACCCTTTGAAGCAAAGCTTGAACAAGGAGTAGAATAGACTTCAGAAGCCTCATCATCATGGCTAGGCTTCATGACTAAAGATTTGGGAAGGGCTCTACCCACGCTTGTTGCAAGCACACTGATGGCTAAAAAGGCCAATGTGAGATAGGCAAGTCCAATTGCAAAAGGCACAGCAGAAAGTCTCCAAGGACAGTACAGGTGAGGCACAGTTCTTCCTGCATTGTCTTTTCTCCTCAAGACTGATTCTGCGTGTGTTCTCAAAGGAAGCAGCAGCGTTATGGATGA
>JAWWEW010000036.1:337096-357492 GCA_035583185.1 Anabacerthia variegaticeps | reverse complement strand
CAGAAGCAGCTCTGCAGTGCTTAACATCCTGCTTTGCAGAAGCTGCTGAGCTCTTTGGGCTGGAAGTCAGCTTGAAGGAAACAGACGAGGTCTTATAATGGCACATTAACCTGTGTGTCCCTGTGCTCTGCATGCCTTGTCCTAGGGACTCCTCTGAAGTCCCTTCTGGACCAGTCTGGACGTACATCACAGCAAAGGGACACTAGTAGGTGTCCCTATCATCAGACAGACCACTAAAATAGTCCATCAGGCATTGCTGTATCTCAGCTTGTCTTGTGCTCCTGGCCAGGAGGCTACAGGGAGCTTCCATTGCTTATGATTGGAACTTCCCATCTGCTAGGTCAGCCCCAGGCTGGGTCAAAACCAAAAAACATGTGAGCTGAGGCCTTGAGCTTGAGATTGAAAACAGCTTCAGATGGAGATGAAAAACAGAATTCCCCTGACAACTTGGAAAACAACCTTTCCATTAGAGATAGGGCACACTGGTGGTCTCTGTTCAGAGGAAATCAAATGCCCTCACCGAATATTTGCAGAAAGCACATCTATCAGAGCACTTTCTGTCTTTTTATCTCCCAGCAGCCTTACCTCCCACAGCAAACACTGACCATTCAGAACAATCTATCTGCTGCAGCCTCCTTCAGGTAGCAGCGCTGTTGTGCCACAGGTGTCCCTGCTCTTCACGGGCCCAGCTTTCCCAGCAAGAGACGGGAACTGCAACATCCACACTGGAGGTTTGCCTGGGGCCATACTTTGGTTTTGCTCTGCAAATCTTGCTGCTCCTCCCAGCAGCATCGCACCACCCTGCGTCTTAAACTTAGTGCTGCCTGTGAGCAGCAGCCTCTCCAGGCATCTTGTTCTGGCCAAGGATCTTGAGTTTCCCTGGGGCCCTTTGGGGGTGTTCCAGCCATGCAAACTGGGCATGATAGTGCACTGATGGGGTGGAAGAGGTGTATGGCTTCTAGACACTCCTAGCCAGAAAACTGGAGTCCAAGGGCATGTGCCGTGAAGCAATCTGCCTGTGATGTCCCTCCATGCTCTGACAGCAAACATGGATAGTTGAAATCGCAGTTTGTGCTGATGTCGTGGTTTAAACCAGGAAAATGGAGCCACTAGAAAAAATGACAGAGCTGAACTCTTTCTGGAGAATGTCAGTCAGAGCCTGAAGTCTGGAGCAGCTCAGCTGTGAAGAGTGGTCATACAGCATGCAAGTGCTTCTTTGGAGAAAGCACAGGCCAAAAGGGCATGATGATGTGATAAATGATCTAGAAAAGAGTGACTGGCAGCATCTGTTCTCCCTGCCTCATAATCCAAGGACACCCAGTTAATCTGGAAAGCAGCAGCTCCTGTGGGGAGAGGCAACATCTTCTTGCAGAAGGTATCTGTGGGCCTTCCTAGTACTAGAAGGCACTTTAATCTTGGAATTCAGTAAGATAGAAGCAGGTCTTGTACTTCTACACTGATAACAAGATTATTCACATGCTGCTGAGCACAGCAGCAATTCTGTCAGAGACTCTGCCTGGTGCCTTGGGAAGAAGCCAGTCTCCAACTCTCAGAAACCAGAATTATCCGACACATGCAACCACTGGTGCTGCACCTTCTCCTGCAGCATCTGGCAGCGTCCCCATCAACCTGGGGCTGATGGAACCTGGCAGGTTCATGGTCTGACTTGTGTGGTGACCTGCAGCCAGCACCTTGACCTACTATGTACAGCAACTACAGTGTGACCAGGGTGAGAAGTGTCCTGAGTGCCATGGAACACATTGGCCCTGCTCACACTGGATTTTGGGTCATATACTCCATCCAGCTGGAGGTTTTGAGAGCAGAGACTTGGAAGCAAATGATGAGAAAATTGACATGAGCCCCTAGTAGATGCTTCTGCACAAATTCTCACAGCCAAGCCCCGTAGCTTCCAGTAGAATTATAGAATTATGGAGTGGTTTGGATTGGAAGGGACCTTAAAAGGTCTAGTTCCAACCTCCTGCCATGGGCAGGGACACCTTCCACTAGATCAGGTTGCTCCAAGTCCCATCCAAGCTAACCTTGAACACTTCCAGGGATGGGGCAGCCACAGCTTCTCTGCGTAACTTGTGCCAGGGCCTGCCCACCCCCACAGTAAACCTACAGAGGTAGGTCCCTTCAGCCCTGCAGCAGGACCACATCTCCCACCTTCTTCACTGAGTGTCCCAAGCACACATGAGCACTTTTTGCCCTCTGATGGGAGATGACCCTCCCAAAAGCAGGTCCGTTTCATGGAGCACTCCCTGCCCTTATGCTCCTCACTGCTCTCTCCATCACTCAGAACATTCTGCTGAGATACAAAAGTCCTTCTAGACATCAGAGCTCTGCCTACAAGTATCACTTATTAATTAGTCACTGCCTGGCTCCCTTTCTCTCATGCCTGCTAAGGACACTGTCACCTGATCCCTCCCAAAGACAACCTGGCATTGTGGGTAGTGTGGGTAATAGCCCCCTGGTCTCCTCACATCCCTTCCACAGGCTCTGAAGGTCTGAGGTTTGCTCCAGGCGGACCAGGAGGAACAGAAGGGGCAGGTAACTGTCAGCAACATCTCCTGAGCTCTGGATCCCGAGCAGCACAGCAATTGCTCCTGGACTGTGATAAACAAATCAATAAATTCAAATTAAATTACAAATTCATGACAAACAGCATGGTCATGTAGGGTCAGTGTCTCCTCTCACAGGCATGGGGCAGGTTAATGGAGGTTCCTATTCCTGAGCCCTTCAGCAAGGAGACCTGCCACCAACCAGAGCTGCCCTGCAGAAACAAAGGGAAGAGCCAAATCCAATGCACCATGGGCTGGAGGACAGGAAACTGAAATGCCCTTAAGGCTGCTGAGTAGCAGAGGTGTCATTTGTGGGAGAGGGATGCTCAAAGCACACAGCACCTACAGCCACCTAAAAGACCGCTGCCAGGGCTGATCACAGGCAGAACAGTGCAAGAGTCTCAGGGCACTCCAGAGTACAAGTTGAAGGGTGATCACGCTCCTTCTCATCCCCTCTCATCCACTTTCTTAGGTAAAAATACTTCTAAAATGAGAAAATAGCACTTTATTGCTTCACCTGTACTATCTTTAGCCTAAGCATTTGTTTTACTGGTCACTTCTGATCAAAAATATTTGTTCTCAGTCCTGACTGATCTCATTGTCCTCTTCAGGCATTAAGCCCCACAGCAGAACCGGCCATACTGCTACCAGTGATGTCTAATTCCCCAATCTCCTCTCTGCCCTAGGTTATATTTCAGTTTGAGGAGTTCCTGAGTCTATCAGGACCCCTGGGAAGCAGCTGACCTGTATCTGCACAGCTTCAGCTCTAGGGCAGTTTCCCAGACAGGCAGGACCATGGTAATCCAGAAGCCTCTAGCCCTGTGGGTGACCCCTTTGTGGGACTGTGGGATTGTCTGGCCCATTGTTGTGCCCAGTCACATGAAAAATAGTCCATTTGAGCAATCTCCCTGCCTGTGACTGTGGTTCTCAGGGTTAGGTTTATGGAACAAGTAAAAAATCTTGGCCCTTTCACCTCCCCTACACATTCCTCCTACTCCTTTCTTGCTTAAGTCCTGTTTCACCACAATCTTCAGCATCACTGTCAAATGTCAATCTCAACGTTGTCCTCCTGCACTGTCCCCTTTTCTCACTCCTTCTGCTTCTCATGTAGGTTTTGAGCTGTATTTAGACAATTCATTGTCAACAATTATCCTGGCCAGGTGGATCACAGGTGCACTACCAGCACTACCAAAATGTGTTGAAAACATGGCACACTAACATGCTATACATCCTGCTCTCTCAGGTGTTTGCTCAGACTCTCTCGGACTGGTAGCAGGGTTTTTTCCCAGTTCAGGGGCACATAATGAACTTTGTCTGTTCTCCTCACTGCACAGTAACTGTATGCTGATGTATGGGCACCTCCACGGGTACCTCACTGCCTGCAACTGAGCTTTAACAGGTCAGTACTTCACTTACTTCTCCCCATTTCAAGAAAAAGCACAAGGATTTTTCTCCCAGACCTGGGGTCAGTTCAGCTGCATCCCACCTGAAGCTGCAAAGTCCAAGCTATGGATGCATCAAACCCCTGCACCATGGGCCTCACGCACCCCTTCAGCACCCTGTGAATAATTTATCACATGCCCCAACCCTCCTCTCTTTCAGTTCTTGAATTAGCCATGAGCAGATTGTGGCTTTCTCAAATGAATTTGTTACTGGGAGTCATTCCTGGGAATAATTCTTAGGCTGTAGCTCATTTACAAGCAGTAAATAACTACATGAGTGCTGCTCTGCTAGCCCCACCACTCTTGCTCCAGCTCTGAAGCTGACACAAAGGCACATCTTTGCCTCCCACCCATAGGATGCTGTTGCAGGAGATGCTGCTCATCCTTCTGCCCCTTGGACTCAGGGCTGTGAGGGGACTCGGCGAGATGAGCATCCCCTACACTAACACTGGGCTTTCACCAAAGGATCACAGGCAACACAAAACCACTAATGAGCCTCTGAACACCCCATCAGCTTCACAAGCCTTCTCGGCCCACTCCCAGGCAGGCACATTCAAGGAAAGAAGATTTATAGGCAAGTAATGAGGTGCCAGTGCATTCTTCAGGATGTAGAGCTGTGGGAGACAATACCTGGAGGTGATGCTTGGAAGCACCTTGCCTGGAATGTGTCTAAACCCAGGAGATGTTATAAGAGATCTCGAGTAGGCTTATCACTGGTGAAGTGGGGCTTTGCTTTTTGGTCTCTATGTATCAGCTACACCCTTTGTAAGAGTTTGGGGAAGGGGAATATCCACTTGCTCATCTGCATTTCTCGGGTTGGTGGTGCTGCTCACATGTCCAGAAAAGGGACCCAGAGCTGGGGAAGGGTCTGGAGCACAAGTCTGGTGAGGAGCTGCTGATGGAGCTGAGGGGGCTCAGCCTGGAGAAAAGGAGGCTCAGGGAGGACCTTCTTGCTCTCTACAACTCCCTGATAGGAAGGTGGAGCCAGGCAGGGAATCAGGCTCTGCTCCCAGGAAACAAGGACAGAACAAGAAGAAACAGCCTCAAGTTCAGTCAGGGATTAAATTGTGTTAGGTTGGATATTAGGGAAATTTCTTTACTAAAAGGGTGGTCAGGCATTAGAACAGGGTAGCGGTAGAGTAACCATCCCTGGAGGAACTTAAAAGCCATGTAGATGTAGCATTTGGGGACATGGGTTAGTGGTGAACATAGTGGTTGTGGGTTAATTGTTGGACTTGATGATCTTAGAGGGCTTTTACAACCTTAACAATTCTATGATTCCATGATTCCATGTCTCTTCTCAAGGAAGCTTTGCTGCCCACACCTGGGTCCCTTGCAATGGTGTCCCCCACGACTGCAGAAGGAGGCTCTGGGAGGCTCCCAGCTGTGTGCAGGCTGTGGCAGAGCACCCTGTGTGGCTGCAGCCCGTCTTCCCCACCAGCTCGGAATAAAATTAATTTTTTCTTAATACAAAGCATTTTCATTACTATTCACTAAAGGAGCAAAAACCATTGTTATAATAATGCATTAACCTGTATATTTATTTCCAGTATCTGACCTATCATGCAACTGTTGAATTACTTGTCTAATTAGTTTTCCCATTTGTGAGGGATATGGTCTTCCTCCCCAGAGAGGAAAGTATAAATGAGAAGCTGTTTCTTGAAGGCAATACCACGAAAGCAGCAGTCATATCAAGGATAAACAGGGATACAAAGATCTGCTATTAGAGAAGAAATAGAAACATTTTCCTTCAAGACTTAACATATTTTCTCCATTTCCAAAATGGGGAAAAAAGGAAAAAGGAATATGAATATAGTCTGCTTTTACACCCAGTCTGGGCTGTGTAAACTGCTGTGGTCAAGACAGAGCATCTGACTCCAAATTGTTTCATAAATGTGGTTATTAACTCCAAAGAAATCCCCAAATCAAAGCCCCTCCTCCTATCTTCCTGTTTGCAGAACCCGTAGGGCTGCAGGGCCATACTGGCACCAGAAGTTGTTCCCAACCCTCTGGCTGCTCCTGACCACACCACCTGCACAGCTGGTTGCTATGTCTGACCTCCAGAGATGACCAGAAAAACCTCTCGAGGGCAAAGACTCACCCAGGGTGTTTTTCCCTCAGCACTGAATGTTTTGCCTTCCAGTTCTGCTGAGAATTCACACCCCATGTCACCAGGTCTCCCACACTGCAGACAGGCTAAAGCAACTCTTGTGCATGAGGGACACCTGTCTGAGATCATGCCCTCTGTCCTGCACTAACAGAGGTACTACATGTGACATGAAAGCAATTCTTTCACCCCTTCCTTGAATCACCTCATATGAGACATTATTTTATGCAGGATGGCAAAGCACTGTAGTAGGAATAGCCATCCAGGAGGCTGGAGACAAGGACACCACACCTGCATCCTGTGAATATTCAAGAATTTGCTACCTTTTGGCACAACTTTATTAAGGAGTCTCTGAACAAGCTCCATCTCATCCTATAACCAAGCTGTCCTGTGGCACATACCATTCCCGAACCTGGGACAGGGAAACATTGCCTCACAGGCCCCAGCTGCTGTCTGGGTCCTGCTCTCACCCAGTCTCCCAAGAGCTCAGGGAGTGGATGTTTGTAGATTTACAAAAACCCTCTGCTCCCACCTGAGGGCATGGGGAGGGCTGAACTGGCATAAGCACAGTCTGCTGGGAGTGTGGTGTGTCCACCTCCCTTCTCCACACTGAATAAATAACCCCTTTGCTAAGAAGAGAGGAGAAAGATATTCCCCAGCCAGGTTGTCCCCTCACTTTTACCAGCAAGGCTGCCTGCATCACCCACGGCCACCAGCAGCAAAAGACAGTCACAGTCAGCACCATGGTGGGAGTGGATTTATGTTCCCAGGGTAGTTGAACACTACAGAAAAAACATCTCTGGAGAGCTCAGCTGTGCCTGAGCAAGCTTATTGCCAAGACAAGGGTGTCACAGATGGAGTCAATTAGTGATGGGGGGGGGGGGGGGGGGTTTTAGCCCCCTGCCCCAGATTGAGAGCTCCATCCATGAATGTCTGCCTCTTGCAGGAAAGTCTCCATGAAAGCACAGTTAGTGCTCACACCCAGGTCTGTCCATTTTCCTTTGCATTGTTTCTGCCAGCCAGGGAATTTCCCAGGAAGTGGACATATCTTGCCTGACCTTGCAGGGAACCAAAAAGCAACATTTTCCTGATGCTTCTCAGGATACAATTGGAACAAGTAGCTGTGACATTACAGGAGGAGCACCCAGCCCCTCTCTGTACCTGTGTCCCAGCTGTCCCATCAGCTTACTGCCTGGCACTCTCTGACAGCTCCAGCAGAGTATCATCAGCAAAGCCATGTGGCTTCAGCAGAGCCCCAAAGCAGGTCAGTCTGAATGGACTGAATGTGCTGTAAGGACAAAGCCATCTGCTTTTGCCTTCTCTTGTGCCTGTCTAGACCCATCCCTTGTGGCATGTTTGCTTGCAGTGTTTAGATTCACCTTTCCAGGGGCCTGCAGAGATGGCCATTTGGGTGGGAGGATGTTCTCCAGAGAAAATCCTGTATTTGGTGTAGTTGAAGAAACTCATGCCTGCTCTTATCTGCCTAGACACATGCCCACATGTCTGGTGTGTGTCATGTCATGTCTTGTGTCTCCCATGTCAGGAGCAAAGGCACTGAGAGATCTGTTTCTGGATCAACATGCAAATACCTCAGGTGATAAGGACCCTCTCCTATCTGGTAACCATCATAGCAATGGTCCCAGGGCCCCTCACAGTTTCCCCAGGCTACTTCACTCCCCTGGCAGCCCAGGACCACCAAGCTCAGCACATTTCTTCACCCCCTTCTCAGTGTGCCCTGTGACCAGGACAGGTCCTTGCTGAAGGACCAGAGACTCATGAGACCAAGACCCAGAGAGCTGCTATGTCCCTACTACTCCTCCTGCCCAGCGATCTGCAGGCCCTCAGGGTCCAGCAGGAGCAGGAAGATGGAGGGATTCTCTGCACAGCTCTCCAGAGAACAAACCACCGATTGTGGGCTGAGTGTGGGGGGCATAGACCAGAAACCTGAAGATAAACTGGGAGCTCCAGGATGAGCAGACAGGCAGCAGAAATGTGATGGAGGGTGGCTGGGCAGTAGCTCAGAGCAAAGGAGCTGGCCCAGCCCTGATCTGCACAGTTCACAGAGCTGTCATCACTACTGGAGAGCATTTTATTAAGATGTAAATAAAACCATTCCTGCAGCCTGGAGATGGGGCTGTTTGGATGCCACCTTTGGACCTTTCTCAGTGGCACAGCCTGGCAGTCCCTGTTTCTATTGGGAAGGTACCATGGAACATGTTCCAAGTACAGTAATTGCCCAATAAAACTGTGTTTCTTCACCATCCAGTTGAATTAGTGCCTGCAATATGTTTGAAAGCTTTATAGCCCAGTTAATTGTGAGGCAGTAACAGGAAGGGGCATTATGGCTTTAGGAACACAAGTTGCATCTGTATTTAATGATATTAAACCGTAAGAAGCCTCCATTCAAATAAAACAATGGCTGCTGTAGTGCCTATTAAAGCAACAATCTCCTTATTCAGCAGAGACACTGAGCTGGGGTGCAGCAGGAGCAGGGACACCAGTGCCTGGGGCAAGGACATTGCCCAGCTCCTGTGGCAATTCCTGAGGCAAGGACATTGCCCAGGTCCTGCAGCCATTCCCACTCCATACAGCAGAGAGTACCCAGCCATGAACCCCAGAGGCCTGCCAGGCAATGCATGTGCCTGTTGTACACTCAGGTTGTTATCCCACAAAGAGTGCCCATGCCCCTTTGATAGGAAGGGCCACCACCCCAATCCTGGCCACTAGACAGTTCCCACCTTCCCTGCAGATTCCCGCCACCATCCTGCCCATCCAGGAAACTGAGACTGGGGATCTGCCCATGCCTCCTCTCATGCCTAGTGTAGATGGAGAAGCTTCTCTGGGAGTGGGAACCAAAGCGTGAGTAGTCCTGAGTGAGTTGCACTTTTTTGTTTTCATTAGGGGGACACAGATTTGGGGCTGGGGAGGGTCCAGAGAAGCAGAGCACTGAGAATAGCCCATGGCGATTCTCATAGGCTCAGCAACATCCTTGTTTGACATCTGCAAATGGAAACCTCTCCTTTCTGCAGTCATGGGACAATGTGGAGGAACCCCTGGGTGGGTTAGGGATGAAGAAGCTGGGGATCACAGCTGGTGATGAAGAATCCTCTGGAGCCAGCATTAGGGGACTTGAGAGTTTTGAGGGGCTGGGACTGCATAGCATCTCCCATATGACAAAGGCTGTTTGGAGAAACATCTGGTCTCATTCTTGTGTTGCCAGGAGGGAATTTCAGCTGCATCGTAGATCCCCACACATCATGGATCCTTGCCCCAGAGTGTTCAGTTCACCAGGAAGGGCCACTGACCTAGTACAGCTCCTGATGACAAGAACAGCCCTAGTCAGTGGCAGGTGGGACAGAAGGACCCACCAAGGAGGGCAGCAGTGGCTGTGTATGATGACAGATGAGCTGTGGTCGCTTCACTGGGTCTTCACAGTTCATCCCACCCTTCTGTACACCCCTGGGGGTGTGCTCCCATCTGTCCAGCCCCTGTGCATCTCAGTGGTACCACTACACAGAGGTACCACTAGGGCAGGAGGGCCTGAAAGATGGCTCAGGACCAGCAGTGGCCATGGACAAAGAGCTAGAGCCCCATGTCAGAGCACAGAAGAGAAATCCAGGGGCACAAAAAAACGTCCTGGACAGAGGTGCTTCTTACTTCCAAGTAAGAGAAGAGCAATCTTGTTACTTTAGAGGCTTGAACATCCCTACAGCAAGAATCATGCCATGGGCATCAATTTCCAGTGACTCACACCTGCTGAAGGTGACACTTTATAACAAGCCTGGCATGCCTGGCATGAGTCATAAGCTTCCTCCAACAAGGTTTCAACAAATAGAGGATCAAAAGCCAAGCACCAAGAGCCAAGAACCAAGGTCAGGCCAAGAGCCCTGACTGGATGGAAACTCTGGAGAGTACCAGCCTCTGCATTGCAAAAGCCTTGGCCCCATCCGTTGGGTGCAAAGGGTGAATATTCAGCACCTGCATTAGTGGGTGGTAGGCAGGTGGCAAGCCTGTGATTCCATCCACCATTGTGTTTGCAAGTACATCACTGTTGAGATTAATTCAATGTGCAGGTAGGGAAGTGAGTTGCCAGTGAGTTCATTTAGAATCAGATAGGCAATCAATGGAAAATTAATACAATTAAGTTTCAAATTGTCATTTAATAAAACACCTTTTTGCAAGTGGAATATTAAGTGGGACATAAATGCTGAGACACTGCTGGAATGTGCTGCTCTCAGCCAGGGAAGCATTTCTGCCCGAGAACTGTGCACACACAACCCCTCCACCACTGTAATTCCTTAGACAGACTCTAATTTTATATTTATAGTTTACAAAAGTTTCAGCTAATTGCATGATGCCTCTCAGAAGCTGCTGCAAGGCCCTGCTGCTGTTAATGGGGCATTGGTTATTACTGGCGTACCCATAGCTGTGTTTCAGAGAGGGTTCAGCAGATTTGCTGAGAAACACAAGCCTCAAATCTCCGTGTCTGACACGTTAACTGCATTCAGGGACATTTCCACTGATAGTACAGCCAGAAAAC
This sequence comes from Anabacerthia variegaticeps, assembly GCA_035583185.1. Classification (NCBI taxonomy): domain Eukaryota; kingdom Metazoa; phylum Chordata; class Aves; order Passeriformes; family Furnariidae; genus Anabacerthia; species Anabacerthia variegaticeps. The sequence goes on along the minus strand of JAWWEW010000036.1, from coordinate 346,842 downwards.
AGAATGGAAAATACCTCAGTTGCTGGTTTCCATCATGAATTTGGAAAGAAACTGCTCCTTTTCCAAAGTGATGTGCACAGGCTAAGCCTGGAGCCCAGCCGCCAGAGGACAGTGATGGGACACCAGATTGTTCCCAAAACTGCTACAGGGCCCATTCCAAGAGAGTTTTCTCCCATGGGGCCATGGGGTGAGCACTGGTATTTGGGGTAAGTGGGCACCATGAGGGATGTGCAGGAGGAACTGAAGGTGCACAGGGGCATGTGCCTTCAAGGGGATGAGTACATATGTGCAAAGGAAGGGAATGTGGAGGAAGGACCATGGCCCCAGCAGCCCCCCCACACCTCTGCAGGATTTAGCTCAGACCATCTCTCAGCCTCTCTTTCCACTGACCTCAAGGCTCTGATGCAGCCAGGCAGAGACCCAAGGCTCCCTGACAACCCCCTGGTAGGAGATTGTCAGCAATACCAGATCTGATAGATCCTTAATTGAGCTGTCCATGCACGTTTTTTATTTCTGATCCGACTCATCCTAGTGACTGTTTCTACCACAAGCTCTTCTCTGTGTGCTGCTCTCACCCAAATACCTGTCTCTCACCAGCACTGTTCTGCCAAACTGAGGACTCCTGCACTGCAGGCAGGTCACCTGGTGCACCTGCCCCTCACTGCCCAGGTTAAGGCAGCTTTTCCAGCCACTCTGCCCTTCCTGCAGCTCTTTTCAGCCAAAGTGGGGATGCCATCGTCAGCTGGAGGATCCAGTCACCCATTCAGAGCTGGGTACAGCCACACATGGTACTGGACTAGGCACAAAGCTGGACAGAGTCAGTGACAAAGTGAAGTTAATTAACAGCAGTAGCTTGCTTGAAAAGATGCACTGTTGAATCTCACTTGCACAGCCTGCACAGGACCCTGAGCTGGCAAGAAGGTACCTCAGAGTGTGTGAGTGGGAGAACAAACCCACACAGGTCCTGTTGGACAGAGATTGGCACTGTAATGCATTCAGTGTTTCTGAGATAAGTGATTTAGAGCCCTGCTCGGAGCCTGTCTGTGCATCAAGTCCCCCAGCCCTGGTGCTGTGGGACTGCACAGCAGCAGGACCCACAGTCTCAGTACCTCCCAGAGGGGCAACGAAAATGGAAACTGAGATTCAGGGGAGCATCACCATTGCTGTGGGTTTACTATATGAATCCCAGAAAGAGCTACAGCTAAACATGTTATCAGGTTAAATAAAAATAAAATGTATTCTAGAAAATGTTAAAATTAATGTAATTAAGCTATTAATTTAATGGTCTTTCTTATTTGGATTGGAAATTCACATGGGTTCTCATCTCACTCCCTTTATTGAAAAACGTGCTCATCATGCGCAGTCATTAAGCATTTTCATAAACATTTCATGAACAATAACTGTGAGAAACATAAAATATTGTTTTTGTCCTTCAACGGTAATGGCCATATGGAGATGTGTTGTGCATCGGAGTCAGCAGTTGTGGCACATCCTCGTTAATAACAGCACTTGCTATTTTTACTGTTTACAGCACAAATGCAGCCCTCTGTGGGGGGGAAGAAGGGTTTAATCTGTAGGGCCTTTGTGATGATTTGTAAGAGAGATACTGTGCCCACATTCCTCTGTGATTCACTGCAAGCTATAATTACTCAGTATTCTCAACAGCACTCCTACAAGATATCAATTTACGTGTAAGTGGAGTAAGGTGGCAGTTGGGGACATCTCAGGCCTCTCCCCCTGTACACAGACACATGGTTTCCTCAGGTTTGCAAAGAAAATATTTTACAAGGCAATGAAGTGAGGTCTTACCCTGGAAGCAGGGCTGCTGGAGGGCTGGTGGATGAGTGAGCACATTGCCCTGATGATGACCAAGGCATCCTTGACACAAGTCACTGGCTTACACAGGCACCTTGTTCTGCTTGTGCTCACCAGGATGGGGATGGAGCCATTCGCTTGGCCTTCCCTCACTGCAGCTGCCGTTTGTTCATTCCTGCTCCCTGGCTGACATGGATGCTCCATGACCATGATGCTCCTCTGAGGAGGGGAGGCTTGGTCAGGGAGGGTGATAACCACCATGCAGCAAGGCTGATGGACACACAGGGTGCTCCAGGATGGCTGTCAGCAGCAGAGGAGATGGCTGACTCTGGTCTCTGCTGGCAGCAGGCTCAGCTCAGGGTTGTACCAGGCTGAGCAGATCCACAGACATCTCTAGCACCAGGGTCTGAACAAGATCACTCTAGTTCCTCCACTCCTTTGCTGCACTTCAACTCCCACTGCCCCAGAAGGTCCCAGCTGTGCCCAAAGACAGGAACCAGGACACTGCTGTGCTGCCCACAACACCGTCCCCTTGGGCTGCAATTTTTCTGAAGTCTGGAGCACAGAGATGGGAGTCTTCCCCAGAAGGTTCCTATAGCAGCAGTGTCTGCACCTGCTGTCTGCAAAAGCACTTGTAGACTTAAAAGAGACACTTCAGACCACAGCCATCCCTTGAAGATGCTTTTATTCATGGCCCAGAACATCCCAGAACCTGAAGCAGAGCAGCTTTGTCTAGGAAACAAGCAGTTATGTACTAAGGACCAGCCTGGACCCAATTCCTCCACTCAGTTCCAAACCTGAGGAGGGACGCAGTTAGCACCAGAATGACTTCACAAATCAGAGGAGGCAGGAAGGTAACCAAAATCACAGAAAAATGTGCATCTCCTGCTCCCCCTCCCAACAAAACACCCAGATCTCCTGCCCAAAGGAGTCTCGGGAGCATTAAACAACCTGTCAGGAGTGTGAGGCTGCTGCAGGAGTGAGCAGAAGAGCCTGCAAAATCTGGAGATTAATGTCCCAGGGCTTGGATGCGTTTGTCTCACCATGCAAAGCATTAATATAAGTTTCTCCCAGGGCAGGACACAGATTCAGACACAACACTTCCCCTTCATCGCAGTGTCCTGGGCCAGTGTCGGCCCCATGTGGATTTATGGCTCCCTGCACTCGTAAATGTCGGCACGGCGGGTGATGGATGGGAGCCCTGAGAAGTGCTCCCCCCCAACTTTGGGAGATTTCTTTTTTTTTTTCTGATCTTTTACAACAGCCATAAACCAGCTGCTGATTAGTGACGGGTCTTAAAACTTTAGGCAAAAGCTGTTGAAATCAGCTTTAAGTGTTAAGCTTCTCCCAAAGCAGAGCAGCTTAGTGTTTCCCTTTTGAGGTCACATATGTGACATGTGGCCCTCTGAGCCACGGCAGTTCCAAGGGCAGAACTGGGCAGCCCTCGTAGCCCGCTGGGTCAGCAACCAGCCCTGCCCTCCTTGGTGGCACAAGCAGTAGTTGTCCCCAAACAGGTCTATGGCTATGGCCCCAGATCTCACATTGCCCTGACTGTGCCAGACACAGGGCAGAGCCCACTCACCCCTCAGAGCGTGGGAGAGATGTGAGAGGCAGGATAGCATGCAATTGCAGACGGACATTGTGGCCTCTCCCAGCAGAGCAGAGTCCCCTCCATCCCTCTGGGTTGGTACAATCCCGGTGGGGACTGACTGGTGCTTCCCAGCCTTGATCCCATGGTGTCAGACGACAGATAGAACAAACAACGACATGGAGTGAAATAGGCTGTGCTGGAACAACCTTCCCACTGGGACAGTCTGAGTACATGACCAGACTGGTGGTGACTGTTGTTTGTAGTGAGTGGGCTAATGCAATTATGTTTGCTCATGTGTTCATTAAATATCGATTGCAGAGGCCACAAAATTGCAGAAAAATTTGCACAAAATAATGAAGAACATGGCTTCACATTTTGGGACAGGAAATCAACTTCTCCTGCATCTGTCTGATTGCAATTTCTGTCTTCCTTTCATCTTCCAGCCCATGGATAAGTCCTTGTCCCCATCTCAGTCTCTGCATTGACCTTTCCCTGGCTGCTGCATGGGGCTGCAACCGCAGTTTCACCAGGCTACTGCAGCGGCTTCAGACATGCTTTGGATGGTATTCCTCTGCCTCTTTGGCTCTCTAAGGGTTTTACAGGATATATAGTCCCTTTTCCCACTTCACACTGTAACAGGTAGCAGAATGTTGTGGATTAGCTTCAGCTGGACACCAGGTGCCCACTAAAGCTGCTCCACCACTGCCCTCCTCAGCTGGACAGGGGAGAGGAAGTACAACAAAAGTTTTGTGGAACAAGATAAGGGTAGAGAGAGATCACTCACCCATTACTGTCACAGGCAAAACAGACTCAATTCAGGAAAATAGTTTAATTTATTACCAATCAAATCAGAGTAGGCTAATAAGAAATAAACTCAAATCTTAAAATACCTTCCCTCCACCCCTTCCTTCTTCTGGACTCCACTTCTCATTTCTTCCTCTGTTCCTCTGTGTGCCCCAGCAGCACAGTGGGGTGGGGAATGGGGTTGTGGTCCCCATCACACGTTGTCTCTGGCATTCCCTCCTCCTCAGGGAAGGACTCCTCACACTCCTCCCCTGCTCCAGTGTGGCATCCCTACCACGGGGCCACTCCTTCAGGAATAGGCTGCTCCAGTGTGGGTCGCCCACTGGGTCACAAGTTCTGTTACCACTGTCATCAATGGTCACAGTGGTGCATCTGATTTGGAGACAGCTGGCATTGGCTCCACTGGGCATGGGGGAAGCTTCCAGCAGCTTCTTACAGCAACCACTTCTGTAGCCCCTCTATGACCAAAACTTTGCCACACAAATCCAATATGTGGATGGATGGATGGATGGATGGATGGATGGACGGATGGATGGATGTTGGATGAACAGATGAAGGTGGACAGACTGATTCTGCCTAAGAGCAAATCTGGCATTTGAGTACGTTTCCTCTAGGTGATACCCACTCTTTGACCCACCCCTCCTGCCCTCCCACTCCCCATTACACATTAGGGCTGAGCAGTCAGACCTGGCAGGTCCTCACCACTCCCACTGGCAGGGAGATGGCTCTGCTTCCCTGTAGGATCACTGTGTGGACCATCTGTCCCACATCGAGGCTGGGCACGTTCCCTCCCTGCTGCTGCTTCTCTCAGGAAGAGAAGTTAGTGAAGATTTATCATAGCACTAAACCTCAAATTGAGCACATTTGAAAGAAGAACAATTTATTCATCAAAAATATAGCTTCGTTTTATCTGCAATTATTCTCAAGTTAAGGTTCCATTCAGCAAGCGTTTGCCTGAATAAACAGCAACTTTTTATGTCTAAACAATCTCATTTTGACATTCCATTACACAAACAAATGCAGGAGGGCACAGCCTACCCAAAGATCATTCAGAGAATTCTCTCGATACTTCTTCTTTTCCAAAGTGCTGTTCTGGGGTGGTAGGGCAGGGATAGCTCTTCCAGTCATGACTCTGACCACTATGGAAGGACCAGTTGGGCATCCTGTGGGGCAGAGCAATCACCAATAACAGGGCTCATTGGTTCTGACATTAAAAGAGAGAGAATCCAAAAAAGACATGTGGCTGCACAAACACGAACAGAACAAACTCGTGGGGATGCTTTACCACCAGCAGCAGTTTCTCAGGAGAGCATCCTAAGGAAAAAATCAGAAATACAGGACTGGGGGAAGTTGCTAAAACAGAGTATATGAGGTGTACAGCAGCTAAACATCCTGCTGTAGAGGAACCACAGGACAACAGTAAAAGAGCAATATTTCTACATCAGGAGCACTTTAGTGTTCTGAAAATCAAAAAGGAATCCTATAAAAATGGGAATAAGGGTATAAGGATGAGTGTAAAGGGAAAGCTCAAATGCATGGGGGTAGAACAAGAAAGGGTAAGGAGCAGAGAGAGTTATAGCCAGCAAGGGGCATAAAAAGCAACAATAGAAGTTCCAGAAATGCACTGGGAGTGCAAGGAAGAGAAAAAAAAGAGTCAGCATTCGCGTCTTGTGATGGAAAAAAGAACTAAAGTGATTATACAGAGACGTAAACAGTGACTTCCTTGCCATGGTTTCACAGTACAAGGATGTAACCAGTGTCTAGAGCAATTACCAACAGCCAGGGGATGGGACTGATGTCAGTGTCTGGAAGGAAGCAGGCTGAGATAAGTTCAATGAATATGAATAATCAGGGGTCAAGCAAAATCACCCTGGGAAATGTAAGCAATCTCTGAACAATTAGCAGCAGTTTGTGACAAATTTTGAAAGCTTGGGGAATCCTGGGGAAGTGCAGGAGACTATCTGTAAAAAAAAAATTAAAAAATACATAAAAGAAATTAAGAGTTTGGGGAGGTACAGATCAGCCAGACTGGCTTCAGTTCCTTGAAAAATTTGGAACAAATTATTGAACAATCCATTTGTAAACACTTAGAGGAAAATAACATCAAAAGATAAAAAAAAAAAAAAAAAAAAAAAAAAAAAAAATAAAAACCAGTCAACACAGTTTTACCAGGAAATGATGCCAGGGTGTTTGATCTAGTGAAGCAATAAGCAAAAGTGGATGTGATGGACAGGCAAATCCTCTAGTGCTGTCCTGTGGAGCACAAACAGGCAAGGAAGTACAATCTGAGTGAAAATGTGGGAGATGGGTAAAACTGAGAGCAAAGAAGTGCTCAAAGCAAAGTTGGTGGGCTGAGAGCTGGAGATGAATGGGCTGGCTGGTCTGTCCAGAATGGGCTGGACACCTTTTATTCCTATGGTGTGGATGGATAGGCTTGTCAAAATGCAGGGGTGACAGCTCTGCAGATCCCCAAAGCCACCAGAGCCCGCAACCCCTCACAGATACTCAGTGGTGCCAAGCTTCTCTTGGGAAAGAGGGTAAGAGCTTCTTCAAAACATCTGTAAGCTAAAGCAACATGTACTCATATTCACATTAAATGAATCTATTATTATTATTAAATTATTGTTCACGCACTAAATTAAAAATTCAGTTCTTCCTCCAGTCCCACTCTGAAGCCTCCTGGTTTTTAAGAAATGACCAGCAGCAGCTTCAGCTCTGTCTGCCAGCTCAGCCCCAGGGTTGTGACTCAGTGTTGGTGCTGTGAACCCCAGGCAGCTGCAATAAGGGCTGATGCTGTATAGTGCAGCTCCCAGTTTAAACCAGTCCAGCACAAACCAACAGGAACCATCCACCACCCCAAAGAATAGAGGCATGAACTCCAGCCCCACCTCCTCATTAGGGCAGATAGTTCCAGAAGAGCTCCCCAAATGCTCCTGTCTGGGCCACCCCAACCAACAGCAAGTGCTTGAATCCACCCTGCAACTTTTGCTTCCCTCTTTTCTCTACCAAGACCTGAGAAGATACTCTGTTTTCAGAATAAAACAGTGCAGAAAACCAAAATGACATAATCTTGGAGTTCAGCGTCGTGCACAGCCCCTCAGTCTGAAGAAGTTTGGCAGTTTGGGCTGGGAGTAAGGTGTGATGCTCAATGTTTCTTTGGATGGGAAAAGGAAAAAGGATGGCTTTTATTTTTAGAAGTTTCAGCAGCCAAATTGTTGTCAGGCTGTCTGTGCTCTGCTGAGCAACACACAGTGTTGAGCACAGCCAAGAAGAGTTTTCTCACAGAGCAAAATGTCATGATTAAACCAGGTTTTATCAGAATACCACCACCTTTCATGAAAAAAAATGCCTAATTATGGACAAACTGTGTATTGCTTATCATCTTTTTTTTGTTACCATGATTCAGTTTTGGCTGGAGAATATGACACTGCACCTGAACTGCTGTTTTCTGTGGGAACATGCCACATTTCCCTTTGGTGTCCTCTGGTGATGCCGAATGGATAAAGGTGGTCTAGGACTTTGGTTCTCTTCCATCTCCCACCACCACCCAGGTTGTCCCTTCATTGCTGTCCATTCTCTGCAATTAGAAATACTTCCAAAACAAAACCGGATGCTTATTTGTCTTTTTCTGGTCATGAATATTTGCCCCATCTTTCCAGAACTCAGCACCCTCATTACAGACTCTCAGCACTTCTGAGGTTGGGGAACCTCTGGAGATGGTCCAGTGCAATCCCCCTGCTCAGGCAGGGTCACCTAAAGCTGGATTCTCTGGGACATGTCACACAGGCTTTTGGATATCTCCAAGGATGGAGAGCACTGCTTCTCTTATGATGAGCTCCAGCAATTTAATCATCTTCACCACTCTTCCTTGGACTCAGTCCAGTAAGCCAACATCTGTCTGGTACTGAGGAGACTGCAGTTGTGTGCAACACTCCAGATGCCACCACTGGTTCTCCAATAATTCTTAAGAATCAGAGAGCCAGGCTGTGGGACCTGCGCCTGTCCTGGAGAAACACTCACAACCATGACTGTACCCACTTCTGCCCAGATTGGCAGACTGGCACATGGCAGTGTGGCCAAGGGAACTCTGGAGTGTGGGAAAGGGCAGTCCCCTCGGTCTGGACCAGCACAATGATAGTCCTGGGGGAACTAGGAGGGAGGAGGAACAGGCATGGGCTGTGGGTGTTTTGCTGAGCCTTTGTCCTTGACACCAACACCCAGGCATGTCCCAGGGGGAATTTGTGCCCTCGAATTTCTTATAAATTCAAATCAATGTAAGATGGATGGGCTGGAAGCTTCTCCCAGGAGCTCCTGGGAGCAGCAATAAAATGCCATTGCCACTTAGGCTGGGATGAGGCACGTGGAGGACAGCCTGGCAAGGAGCCTTTTTGGGGAGCCCTGCATCAGCCAGGCACCCCTGGGCCACAGCTGGGAGAGGGCTGATAGACCCACCTTGGTCTTGCTGGGCACTGCTCCATGCACACTGCCCTTTCTCCTCCCACCCTCTGGACATGCATGTACCCCAATAAACACCCCTCCCCTGCCTGAACACGCCTCACACACACACTGCCATGGATACCCAGACACACACTCTGTGCTCATAGCTGCATGGGTTCACCCCTGCACCCCAACACCCCACACCTTCATCCCACACGTGCAATGGCACCGGTGGAGCTGGATGGAAAAACACATGGGAGGAAGGCTTGCTCGGAGAGCTGCCATGTCCCATGGCATGTGAACAGAGGCCACCCTGGGTGTCCCCAACCCACCTGCCCCCTCCCAGCACCCTGCAGGAGCGCCAGCGGGGGCAGAGCAAGCGAGGAACAGGCACAGACACCCAAGGGCAGCCTGGTACCTCAGTGCCACTCACCTGGGACACCTACCTTAGGGCTCCTTGGGGACCTTGGCAAGACCCTCACACTGCAAATTCCACCCACACTATGGGAGAGCTGAACAGCCTGTCCCCCGTGCTCCAGACTGCCCGCGGACCCCGGACACCAGGGCACCTCGGCTAGAGAACAGCTGGAACACGGATAGCTTGAGTTTTCGAGAGAACGGAAGGGTCGCCACTCCTGTGCCGAGGGAGGGGGTTGAGGGAGGCCGGGGCAGAGGCTGGAGGAGCCTGAGGGGCTGCGGCGGGATAAATTCATGAGAGCAGCCGCTTCCAGAGCGGTTCAGACCCCGCGCTGGGGATGAAGAAAGGGGACCGGGCAGCAGGACGAGCCCCTGCGCGGAGCCGCAGCGACCCCGAGCGGCCGGGCAGCGCCACCGCCGTGCCCTCCTCCGCGTCCTGCGCCTCCCGTCACAGAGCTAGCGAACGGGTTGGGTTGGAAGGGACGCTTAAAGGCCATCTAGGCCACCCCCTGCCACGGGCAGGGACACCTTCCACTATCCCAGATTGCTCCAAGCATCGTCCAACCTGCCCTTGGACACTCCCAGGGATCCAGGGGCAGCCACAGCTGCTCTGCCCAACCTGTGCCAGGGCCTGCCCACCCTCACAGGAAAGGATTCCTTCCCAATATCCCATCTCACCCTG
>JAWWEW010000036.1:318382-336996 GCA_035583185.1 Anabacerthia variegaticeps | reverse complement strand
AGCTGCTCCATCCTCTGCCCATCCTGGTGCCTCCTCTGGCCTCTCCAGCAGCTCCCTGTCCTTGCTGTGCTGGCCCCCAAGGCTGGGGACAGTAATTCCAATGACCAGTGAACATGTTTCCACAGGGGAAAAAAAATTCTCCATCATTTAAGCTGCTGCTTCTGCATCCTCCTCTTTATAATGAAACAACTTCATTTAGTCCTGATACATTAAAATGAGCTGTTAATAATCCTTATTTATGAGATGAATTCAAAGTACAATATTAGAATAAATGTAACAAAACAACTGCCGTGCTTCAGAAAATTGGGCAGTTTCAGCCTAATACTTTTATTCTTGAGAAAACATTGGGTTCTCTGTCAAATCCAACCTTTTTCAGACTTTTTGTAAAAATCAGAACTATTTCTCGCTTCCCCCTCCCCCAAATCAGCACATTTCAGTGCTGAGGGTTTTAAGCAAAGAAGGGGGTGATTTTAGGGGCTAAATGATGCTGGATCAAAATGTGTTTGGGGCTGAGCAGCAGGACTGAGGGGTCTGTTGGCCACAGTCGTGGTCAACACAAGGGTGGGGGTTCAGGTGATGGCTTGTCATGATTCCAGCAGCTCATCCAAACCCATCTTGGCTGGATGACCACCAGCCACCAGTTCTTAGGACACTTGTGACTCTGGGTCAGGTTCTTCCTGCAGTTTATCAGAAGCTCACTGGACAAACCAAACGGTGGCTGTGGCTCAAGAGGCAGAGAGGGAACAGTCAAAGCCTTCACCCCACTTTCCTCTGGGTTTTCCCTGGTCCCTGCTATGACTTACAGCTCCTGTGCCTCACCTGGCCCTGGCCTGCACTGGGGGGACACACGGGGGACCTCCAGGTCACACCAGCTGTGCCACATCTGGTGGTGTCACGGTCTGCGACGGAGTAACCCTGACATCTAGTGGCTTCCAGAGCCCGAATCCTGGACATCCCTGAGCTGAGCAGGGCAGGAACAGCTGGAGGCACCACGGGCTGTCTCCAAAGGCCACTTTCCATGGCTGCAGCCAACAGCCTTTCCAAAGGAGCAAGGAACCCACAACCATCACCACTGCGGGGGAGGTTATTAATAACCTCATCACTAATAAATTATTTGGACACTCGAGTTTTTTTCCTCAGACTGTTGGGTTTTGGTGCTCCAGCTCAGATCACCCCTGTGCCCTGGGAATCTTGCCCAGGGGATGCTTTTCCATGGCCTTCTTGGGCAGAAAACGTGTGGAAGGACAGATTTCGCTAGACAAAGATCTATCCAGCTCCTTGTGTGCCTGGAAACACTCCAGGGATGCTCCAAGAGCAGGCAGGAGGAGGTGCCAAGCAGAGAGGATGGGCATTTTCCAGTGTGACCACTTCCCATTTTAATGGGGAAGGAGAAAGAGGCTCTTGAAACCTGAAAAGAGGGCCCAGCTTCCCACTCCTGCTGCCAAGGTGGCTTTTGTAGGAGGGATTATAGGACAAAGCCTTCTCCAAGGAGGAACAGCCACTGCCCACTCTCGGGGGCAGAGATGGAGATTTTGGGAGATGTGGGTGACCTGGCTGCTCTTTTGCAGGTGGTCAGGTGTCTCTGCTCACTCAGCTTTTGGTGTCCCTGTCCCCTGGCTGTGCCACCAACTGGGTGTCAAGCCCTGCTGCCACATCCCCTGCCCGGGTCCCCTGCTCCACCCTCCAGCACATCCATCCAAGACACGCTGGGAACCCTCCCCAAGCCCCTCTGGGCGACAAAATAAGCCCAGGGGTGGAGACCACGCCGAGCCAGAGGTGGTGGGGGCCATGGGCATCAGGAGGAGGTTTTACTCACATCACCCCCAGGGAACACGGCGAGGATGTCTGGGCTCTCCAGCACACAGGAATGCAGGTCACCGCTGGGGGAAGGAATTCACACTAAACCAGCTGGAGAAGCAGGAAAGGAGCAGTGAAGGGTCATCACAGAGGGATGCCCGAGGGCTGCAGGGGCTGGGGACAGCTCGGGGAGGGCACTCACACCTTGCCCACTGTTTTTCCTGGTGACACCAGGTTTCTGAGCAGTGTGGGAAAGCCACGACCCACGCGTGTCAAGGTGCCTCGGCTTGTCCCACAGCGCTGCCCACCCTGTAGGTCTGGCACTGGCTGTCCCATGAGCCGGGCAGGGCTGGTGTGGTACCCCCAAAACTCCAGCTCTGTGCTCCCAACGGGGTTGGGGTGAGGGGAGCAGAGCCCTCCAAGTGCACTGTAACACCCTGTTCTCTCACGGGGTCCATCGACAGCCCCCTGTGGGCATCTCAGTGATTCTGCATCGCTGCCTCCTTCTCCCTGTGACAGCCACTGGGAGCCAGGGCATGGACAGACAAACTCCTGCCACTCGGTCCCCTCCAGATGTGGCTTCCTCGAGCAGTTTTGGGACATCCAGACCTGGTGGGTGCAGCAAACCCTGCTTGCACAGACACCCAGGGCAGCATTTCCATGGCACTGGCTGCTCCTGCCGTGCTGAGGAGAGTGGGAATCACAGAGAACATGAAATCTTGGTGCTGTTCCACAGGGAAATCCTGGATATCCAAGGGAATGCAGGGAGGGATTTGCCTGTTCTCACAGAATCAGTCACAGGATAGTTTGGGTTGGAAGGGAAATTAAAAACATCCAGTTCCAAGCCCTTCTCCATGGGCAGGGGCACCTCCCACTAGACCAGGTTGCTCAAATTCCCACTGATTTTGAGAACATGAGGGTTACAAGGAGAGTTCACTGTGAGCCCTGCTAAGAGATCCAGTGGCAGGGCTGTAAATGCTGTCCCATCCCTCCCATCCTCTCCAAAGGGGGTCCCACATCCAGAGCCCACACATCCCCCTCTCCTCCTGCCACCTCCTCTCCTCGGGCAGGAGACTCACCATGATTTCCCATTCCCTCCTAGCTGTGTTTACAGTCACAGGATTTCTTACTTCTCATGAAAGTCACTCCCAGGGTGAAATTTGAGGTTGTAAATTATTAAAATGTTATCAAGAGCGTGCAGACTCGCCCTGGTTTGGTTTTTTTTTTTCCTGGTGGTGAATAAGCTGATGTATAATTCAATTTCCCCCCACAGTTTCTTCAGTAATACTTAAAAATTACACACACACACACACACACAGAGGGAAGCAGATCCAAACCTTATTTCCATGTGTTTAGAAGTCTCTTTGGGCCAGAGACGTTATCTCCCTCTCTGAGCCGAGAAAAGTTTGGGTGCTGTCATTATATGAATAATATATAATAATAATAATTTCAGAATTCTTCATTTCTGAATGTTTCTTCATTATAAATTATTTTTAATGCTTTTTCTGAGCGAGAAGGAGCAGATGAGGGCACATACATGGCACACAATTATTACTGTTTGCTATTACACAGAGCAAGAAGCAGCTTCTATTTACAGTTTCCTGACAGCATTTCCTTAAAAAAAACACAACCCTGTTTGTAATTTGGATAGTTTTTAATTCCTTGGGTTGAAACTTCCTTGGCTGGGTGCCTAACAGGGTTCAGCTTTCCTTGAAGAGTGAAGTAAGCAAACTCTTGTTTTTCCCCTCTCACATTTAAATAGTTTTACAACCTCGAGGAGTTTCTGTGCTCCCAGGCAGAGCAGCTGAGGTCAATGGTGGCCTCTTGGAGATACATCCCAACTTAGTCCAAGCCTACAGCTCCTGAAAAAGCCAGTTCACACCATCCCTGTAGATGTTTTTTGGTGACTGGAAGCTGAAACCTCAGAACCCGGACTCTCACCAAAGGAGAAAAGCAATGAAGGAATGAGAAGGAGGGAGAGAGAGTGAAGGGATGATGCTTTAGCAGTGGGATAGGACTGGAAAGGATGATGAGGAGGGAATGGAATGAGGCTCAAAGCCCTGTCCAACCTGGCCTTGGGCATTTCCAGGGATGGGGCAGCCACAGCTTCCCTGCACAACCTCTGTCAGGTCCTGCCCACCCTCACAGGGAAGGATTCCTTCCCAATATCCCATCTCACCCTGCCCTCTGGCAGTGGGAAGCCATTCCCCCTTGTCCTGTCCCTCCATCCCTTGTCCCAGGTTCCTCTCCAGCTCTCCTGGAGCCCCTTTAGGCACTGGAATGGGCTGTCAGGTCTCCCTGGAGCCTTCCCTTCTCCAGGTGAACACCCCCAGCTCTCCCAGCCTGGCTCCAGAGCAGAGGGGCTCCAGCCCTCAGAGCATCTTCATGGCCTTCTCTGGACTCATTCCAACAGGTTCACCAGCACACACCAACCCACACCCAGCCACAGCACACCCTCCTGTCTGCTTCCCACCTGCCCCCTTAGCATTGGACAGCCAGGAACCACTGCAACCACCATGTGCTCCCTCAAAACACTGTCCAAGCTGCGTTGCTGTCTCACATGGGTGATGTAACCCAAGGTGGGGCAGGAGCATCTACTGAGGGTCACATGTGCATCATGGTGCTTTGACCATCTCTGCTTCACAGCACAGGGATATTCACCTCCCAAAGGATGAGCAGCTTCTTTCTGACAATACACAGGTCCTGGTGTGTTCTCAGCCTCTGCTCATCCTCTTTGTGGAGAAACACATTCAGCAAAGTGGGGACAAGAGACCTGCACAGGCAGGTTGTTGGAGTTTTATTTCTGTTTCTGAGTAAGAAACAGAAATATATTCTATCCAAAATCCAGGGGAAAGGAGGTGCAGGGAGCCACAGTGCTCCCTGGAGGGAAGGAGGGGAGAGCAATCCCACATCAAGTTTGGTGATGACTTCTCCAAACTTACATCGGAGCAGGTTCATCACTCATCTTCAACCTGCTTTTTTTCACCTTGAGTTGGTTGCCTTTCTCTTAATAGAAAAACAAAGACAAATATATATATATATATATAAAGACATCTTTTTAGTAAAACAAAAAAGGTTTAAACCCTTGAAATTACTCAGATCCAATCTCTTTGTGCAGCTGTTTCTCCACGGGTGAATTTGGTTGACCTTTGGGAACTTCCTAGAAGAATGACTCATGGGGTCTCCGTGGAGTGCTGTGAAAGTCCCTCCTGCTGCAGAGTTGCTCAGGATGCAGCACAGCCCATGAAGGTTCTTCTGCAGAACTCCTCAAGCCTTGCAGGGATGGGATGGCATCCTCCTGGCAAGACCTGAGTGCAAGAATTCACAAGAGGGAGATGGAGGTACCAGTCACACCAGTCTCCAGAATGTCCCTTGTTAAAAGCAACCTCATGTGCATCCCAGAGCCAGCCAGCAATGCATAGACACGGAGTAGCTGTTTGCTTTTAGTTTCCAGTAACCAGCACTTGCAATAAGATCCCAGTTCCTCACTTCCATCAAGTGGTTTATCTGGGCTGTGACAGGATTGTTCTGGTGCAACTATGGATGTGCCGCATCTGCTACGGACAAGCAATCAGAGGATCAAAGTCCCTGGGCCACCTCTGGGAATAGGATGTGGTGATGGAACAACCATTCCCACAGGATGCAAAGCCACTGCAGTCTCTGCTTCTGGAATATCCACAGCTCCAGAGACAAGGAAAAACTTAGGAAAGCCCAGAGAAAGTCATGTGTGGTGGTGTTAACATCACCTCTTACACTGGCAGAGCAGAGCTGAGAGTGGCTCTCAAAAGCACAGAAGCAAAAATGTCAGCAGGAAGAACAACCTTTGCTGGGACTGTCTGCCAAGTCCCACCTGTATTCTGGCCAGCTTTACCCTTTAGGCTGGAAATTTTCCATTCTGAAGTCTTTTTCTTTCCAAGTTCCAGTGCAAGGCATCACAGCCAGAGGGACGAGGAGCACTGGAGCTGGGGTAGCCAAACACCTCAAGCTCTGCTGGGGGCATGCTGCCTTTAGCCAGAGCAGCAGATGAGCTTTTGGAGAGCAGGCTCGCTTTTTCCTACTGTATAAGCAGCTCTAATGAGAGACAACTACTTTGGCCTTCATTAAGGAAAAAAAAAATCAGTCACTCCAGTGGAAAGCTGTCACACTGCCAGCTTGTGGAACAGGGACTTGGAGTGTTGCCATCTCCTGTCCCCAGGAAAATCTGTGGAAATTTGGCTGGTGACATTGAAAAATTATTTGAGTTCTCATACAGTTAAGGTGCAAGTTTTGGTGGCAGCTGCCAGCACTGCTGTCCCAGGCCCAGTGTCCCCTGGTCATCCCCTGTGGAGCACTCTCCAGAGCTCTGGGGTGGGCTCTGTCCTGGGCTTTCCCCCATCCTGTGGCTGTGGGACAACAGGAATGGAGCTCAGTGATGGCAGAGCTGTGGGGGCCTCTGGCATCTCCAGGTGAGCATCCCCCCAAGAGGAGCATTAGATGAAGTCATGGCTTGAATCCCTCCCAGGGATGGATGCTCCCTTTGATACTTCCTCAGGCAAAGAATTAAAAAATTACACATAAAACTCTGACCAAAAGGAACTTTGAATGTGCAAAATGAAGCAACACAACCTCCAGAGTGAAAGATGGGACTCAGCCTTGAAAAAATAAGGTATAAAGGGTGAAAAAATATGAGTAGGTCAGCAAAGATCTGCAGCCTGTGCAGTGAGTAAGGATATGTGGGTTTGAACATGGAGTTCAGTGATCTTCGACCATTTGCTGGCCCTGTGACTCCTCCTAGCTCCATGGCAAGGACTGGCTGGGACCACAGGGCAGAGCCTGCAGCGGAGGTGGAGAAGGATAGGAGACGGGGTGGATATGGAGCCTGGATGGGAGCAGATGGAGATGGAGAGTGGTGTCCAGCTGATCTGTCAGATGACAGATGGCTTGCACACTGGCCAGGGAGGAAGGCACTGTCAGTGCTGGCAGTCAACAGCTTCAGTCCCTCTTCCCTTTATCTCCTTAATTTGTCCCAGAAGGTCGCTGTCTCCCCCTTATCAGGATGTTCTTAGCTGTCACAGAGGTCATGCTGCTGGTGGGAGAATGGGGGACCACAGGGCCCTAAAGTACTCCCTCTCCATCTCCAGGACCTGGCAAGACATTTGCTCCTGACACAGGAACCTGAGCTTGCAACGATGAAACTACCTCAAAAAAGTAAATCTATTTTCAATTCTATCTTTTATTTTTCTTTCTCTTTCAAGCCCATTGGGGACCTTGCACTTGCGTTATCAGGCCCTTTCCCTGGATGCTCTCCCTTTGGGAGCACAGCTCAGTGCTTCCCTGGGACAGGAGAATAAGGGAAAAGCATGAAGCCTTCCACAAAGTATTTGTCTGTGTAACAGAAGAAGGCAGGAAAACAACACAGAAATAAAGAAATAAAAAATAATAATTTTTTTATTTTTTTTTTTTTTTTTAAAAAAAAAGAAAGAAAAAAAAAAGCCAGAACAGTTTTTCTCCTTCCCTATAGACATCTCAGGAGCACAAGGGAAAAAGGAGCACTTTTCCTGCCACTTTGTTCCACCGGAAGAGAAGTCCAAGTGCCACTCAGTGCTACCTGCTCACGATTAAATACACAGAAAGTTAAGAAAAACTAAGTGATACTTGGAAAAAGACAAGTATCAGTCGACTCCTGTGAGCTGAGAACAGACCTGAACCAACCTGAAACTCTCTTCCAGACAGGAGCTGTTCTCTGCCATTGGCCATCCAGGCTCTGCAACAAAAGGAGCTCTGCTAGGGCTGCAGCAGCCCTTGGAAACAATCAGAATTTGCTGTGAGACATCTCTGCTTCCCAAGGTTCAGTAGTTAAGAGCCTATTTTTAGAGAAATGAGCCACCACATTAATCAGTAAGGAGCAGTCAGGTCCTCAGGGGTAAGGGGGTTTGGAGTTGATCCATGATGTCTGGCTGCCCGCCAGTTGCTGCAGGGAGCCTGCCCCATGTCCCTAGCTCACTGGGGTCCCGCATGGCACCTGGTGATCTTCAGTTCCAATGGCCTTCCCAGCGGTGCTCCTTGAAGGCAAGGGCTGCAAAAAGGAGTAGGGGGGCTCCTTAGTGATATCACCTGGGAGGAAGCTGAAAGTTTGGGGGGATGCTTCTGTCCAGCTGTACTTTGAGGCAGCTGACCATGGGGGAGTCCCTGGTTCAGGTCTCAGCAGCATCTCTTGATTGGAGCAGGAGGGGCACAGCCATCACCCTACCACATGCTCCTGCTGTCCTTGGCATGGCCACCCCTTCTGCTTCCCACCCGCACCCCTGCTCTGCCTGGGAAGTAGAGCCAAGCAGCTCCTTTCCCACTGCTTTCCCCAGAATGTTCCTCTAGCACGAGGTGTTTAAATCATTGACAAAGGGCTAAAATAGAGCTGGCTCCTTTCCAGGTGCTCTGACATCCGGGCTCTGTAAACAACTCAGCCAGCCAAGGGAGTCAGCCTGGAAAAAAGGCTTTTTATGTCCATTCCCCAGGCCGCACTTACACAGAAACCTTCCAGCATGATCCTTTCTCAGCTGTAAGAGCAGCAAAATTGTTTCAGGTCTTCACTGACCGTTTTCCCCAAGGCATGCATACTTGTGGACATCTCATGTGACTCACTTCTACCAGCAGATGGAAAAACAGAAGGACCCTCTGCAAAAAAAATAATTAGCTGATGTGGGAAGTCTGATGTGCCTTTCCCTGCCTTGGATATTTCCTAGATTCCCTTTCAGGGACAACTTCCCTATTTTTTTAATAGCATTGTCCTTTATAGATACAGAAATTTACCTGGGTGAATTTTCTCATGGCTGCTGAGGTGCACCAGACCCCAGGAACTCACTGGTAGAATCAAGAGGACTTTTATTTCTTAGGCTGCAAAAATCATTGGGATGCAAGTGGAAAGTGCCAGGGAAAAGAATCCAGCCCAGGTTTAAAAATCCTGATCATGCTGGGAGAGCAAGCCTGGGAGATCAGCTGCAAGAGGAACCACCCTGCCTTTTCCCTGCAGGGTCTGTGGCAGCTCTAAGCTGCTCTCCCTGGTGCCCCCAACCCCCAAAGAACACACCAGAAGCTGGAGTTCCCATCCTGTGACTTTGCAGGTGACCAGAAAGTCCTCAAAAGTCCCTGCTCTGATCCCAGGGAGGCAGGACACAGGGTGTTGCAGCCTCACCTGCCTGTGCCACGCCGGGATAAGGATCACCCCAACCCCTACTGCAGCAGCTGAGACTCTGGGAGCCTCTACAGCACCAGGTGAAAGGGTGAGGATATGGTTGCCTCCCGGCTGTAGAAGGCAGGCTGTCTTATCCACCACACTGCCAGAGCAGTACCTAGCGTGGTTTGTACTGCAGCATGTGCCAGAGCCATCCCCAGGATGGTGACAGGGAGGGTGACAGAGAGGAGTTAGAGAGAGCCAAGTCATCATCCAGACACACCCTGTCCTAGGGCTGGGAGCTCCTGTGTACTCTACAGGGGTTTATCCCCTCAGAGTGGGCATTAGTGAATCTGGGGTTCTCCCTGAAGAGTTGCATAGTGGCAGACGAAGCATCTTGTGAAGAAAAATACCCCTCGAACAGATGAGGAGCCACACACAGCTGCAGTTTGGGAAGTGCCATCCTCATGTCCACCTTCTCTTGGCTTTTGCCAGTGGGTCCATGTCAGACACTGACACACCCAGCTCCTGCCATCCTGCCTCCTGCTACAACAGGCACATATGGCAGAGCCAGATGCCAGCTGAGGATCCATCCCACTCCCCACATTGGCAGGGTATAGATGCCTCTCCCAGCCTGGCCTGGAGTGGAAACAATTTGGTAGTGCTGGTGCTGCACACAAGTTAGGTGTATGATCAGTGTGAGGAATGCCCTAGAAAAGGACCTGAATCAGCAGTCTCCAGCGAAACCTCAGAGGAGAGCTGCTGGGAGCACAGGGTGCCCAGTGCAACATGGATTGCTGGAGGAGGGCTGGAGGGCTGTCAGAGCTATGGGACAGCAAGGACAGAGTCCCAGTCCTGAAGATGATGCAGGATTGCCCCTACCTCAGCAGTGGGCTAAAGAAAGAGGATAGTGAAGGTAAATGGCACCACCAGCAGCCTTCAGGTCCTGGGACCATGCCTGCTGCTGCTGAAAGGCAGGAGGAATGATTATCCCACAACTTTCCCTCCTGGATACTGTGAGCAGCTGCCATTACTCCCTGCCATCTCTTATTTTTATGATGTCAAAAAAGCCTCTGCCCAGTGCCAGCCCATGAAATATGCATAGCATGGCCTCCTCTTCTGAACTGCCACCTCCTCCTGTGCCAAATTCCCTTCTCACCTATTTGTCTCACTTTCAAATATATTTCTTCACATCTTATGGCTTCTCAAGCCATTCATAACCACCTCTCCTGGATTTATTGTGGTCACTGGTGCAGCCCACAGTGCCCATGAAAGGACTCAGATGCATGTTATCCAGCCTGGGGCATGTTCCCCATGTGGTTGTGCTCATGCTGTGTGTTCCAGCCATGGGCTGGACTCGACTTCTCACACCAGCTGCAGGCACCATGACAGCTGGAGCAGACCATGAGCATTCACCATCCCCTCTGTGCCTGGCATCTGCCTGGGCATAGTGCGGGTGGAGACAGTGGCCTGAGGGCATAAAGTCAAAGCTAGAGGGGGACCAGGAGCTGGGGGTCTGTGCTCCACAAGGCCACAGTGCAGTGACCCATGGGGTCTTGGCACAATCGCCACAGCAGTCTGGAGCATCCCTTGTTGGTCCCTCCCTCTACCATCAACAGGGCTGCTAGCTCAGGGATTTCCTCTGCTTTGGGTACCAGAATCCCAGAGAAACCCAAATGTATTTCACTTCCACCAAAAAGTGGCTTTTTTACATTTCATCTCTGCGTTCGGATCTGAGACTAAAGTTTCTTCAGAAACTCACACCTGATTTTGCACCACAAACACCCAGTCTCAGCCAGAATTTGTGGGTCTGCAGCTCTGCTGGAACAGCAGGAAGCACTCGGAAGCTTTCCCTGCTATGACCAGGCAAGTATTTTCCAGGAATGACTGGTGCCATTAGAGCCTTTGAAGGGAATTTTCTCTGCGGCACCTTGCTGAGGAACAAAGTTTGAACTGCAGTCCAAGACTTCACGTGTGCGGCCTCGTCACAGTGAGGAACTTCGGGTGAATTAATTTGCTCTAAATAGCATGAAAGAGTTAACACAGCACACAGAATGTTTTGAAGGAAGTGGATGCATGCCGGAGAGGGGAGGAAAAACAATTGAGGGGGTTAGTTTTCCCAGCTTCTGCCTGCGCTGAGCGTTCCCGACACGAGATGTCACTGAGGAGCTGGGTTTGGGCAGCTCTGTATCAGCCCGGAGTCATGCTCCGGGAGCCACTGGAAACAGGAACTGGAGATATGGGCATAGAAAAGGAATACAGTCACAGAGAGGGGACATGGGCACAGAGAAGGGACGAGGGCATGGAGAAGGGATATGGGCACAGAGAAGGAATGCATCTATGTTGCCGCTGTAAAGTAATCCTGCAAAAAGGAAGGAAGGTATTGGCTCTGCTCTTTCAGGCCAAACCGGGATCGTTTCTGGCTGCAGGGTGTCCCAGAGGTGTTGGGTGATGTCTGGAGCTCATCAATGGATATGTCGGGGAGGAACATCTCAGGCAAACACCTGTCAGAAGAACAGGCACTCAGCCCTGCCTGGAAAGATCCCAAGACCTTGCCAGCCCTCTCTGCAGCTCCACGGAGCAGACAAAATCAAACAGCCCCAGCACACGCTGAGTGAGCCATTATCCTGCCTCAAGCACCCCAAGCACCCCCGCGTCCACGAATCCCAGAATCAGTGTGGATTCAGCTGAAAACCCCAAATTGTTCATACACAGACCAGGAGGAGCAAGCACAGGGGCTTGAAACATCTCTTCCATGACAGGTTTCCCCCCACCAAGGGCTCCCCAGTTCCATGGGCTGGCCATGCCACAGCCTGCCCCAGGGATGACTAAGAGGGGACAGGGACCCTTTGAGGCATTATTTAGCCATCCCTGGGGCTGCTCTGAGCGGTCAGGAGCCCTTTGTCCCTGGCAGGCCTGTCCCTGGTGCTTTCCCCAGGTCCCCTCCAAGGCTCCCTCAGACTTTCATCACTCTTCCGAGGGCTCCTCCAAGGGCACGGGTCTCTCATTGCCCCATTCCCAGCACCGCTCCAAGGAAGAGGGTTCCCTTACAGCCCCCGCCCAGGGCTCCCACTGAGCCGCACCTGCCCCTCCAGGCCCTGCCGGGGAGGGATGTACACCCGGGACGGGCTGACACAAGCGGATGGGAACGGGAAAGGCCGGGGGCTGCGGGAGAGGGATGCACTGGGCAGGGTGGCTCCAGGCCTGGTCCTGGACCCGGTGCCGGTCCCGGTGACGGTGCCAGTTCCAGTCCCTCTTCCGGGCCCGGTTCCTAATCCAGTGTCGGTCTCGGTCTCGGTCCCAGTCCCAGGGCCACTCTCGGTGCCGGTCCCATTCCCATTCTCAGTGCCGGTGCTGCTCCCCGTTCCTGTCCTGGTCTCAGTCCTGGTCTCAGTCCTGGTGACTCTCCAAGTCCCAGTTCCAATGCCGGTCTCGGTGCTGGTCCCACTCCCGGTGCCGGTGCCGGTGCCAGAACCAGTCGCAGACACGGCCCCGCTGCCGGGACAGCGCCGAGGCTCGGCAGGGCCGGGGCAGGGCCGAGGCAGGGCCGGGACAGCGCCGAGGCTCGGCAGCGCAGGGGCAGAAGCGGGGCGGGGCGGGCCCTGGCGGCGGGAGGGCCCCGGGGGCGGTCCCGGGAGGGCCATACTTAAAGCGGCGGCGGGCGGACCGGTGGCCCCGCCGTGCCGATGGCTCTGCCGAACGCTGCCCGGGCGCTCCGCGCCGCCGGCCGCCTGTGCGCGCCCCCGCGCCGCCCGCGCTCCGCGCCCGCCGCCGCACCATGGCCCGGGGCAGGGGAGCCCGGCGGGCGGCTCCGCCCCGGGGGCGGGCACAGCGCGGGCGGCAGGGCGGGCGGACACCGCCCCCGACGGCACCAGGGACAACACTGCCAGTGACACCAGTGCCACTGACACCAGTGCCGACACAGACACCGCCCCCGACGGCACCGCCGACAGTGACACCACTGACAGTGACACCAGTGACACCAGTGCCACCACTGACACTGACACTGACACCGCCCCCGACGGCACCGCCGGGGCTGACACCACTGCCACTGACACCAGTGACACCAGTGCCACCACTGCCACCGCCCCCGACGGCACCAGTGACACCACTGCCACTGACACCACTGCCAATGACACCAGTGCCACCACTGCCATCGCCCCCGACGGCACCGCCGGGGCTGACACCACTGACAGTGACACCACTGACAGTGACACCACTGCCACTGCCACTGCCACTGCCACCGCCCCCGACGGCACCGCCGACAGTGACACCATTGACAGTGACACCAGTGCCACCACTGCCACCACTGACACTGACACCACTAACACTGACACCGCCCCCAACGGCACCGCCGACAGTGACACCACTGCCACCACTGACACTGACACCACTGCCACCACTGCCACCGCCCCCGACGGCACCGCCGCCACTGACGCCACTGACAGTGACACCACTGCCACTGCCACCGCCCCCGACGGCACCACCGGGGCTGGCACTGCCACTGACACCACTAACACCACTGCCGACACTGCCACTGACACCACTGCCACTGCCGACACTGCCACCACTGACATCAGCACTGCCACCACTGACACTGACACTGACACCGCCCTCGACGGCACTGCCGGGGCTGGCACTGCCACTGCCACTGCCACCACTGCCACCACTGACACTGACACTGACACCATTGCCACTGACACCACTGCCATTGCCACTGACACCACCGACACTGACACTGGCACCGCCCCCGCCGCCGCTGGCACTGACACACTGCCATTGCCACTGACACTGGCACTGACACCACTGCCACTAACATCACTGACACTGCCACTGACACCACTGACACTGTCACTGACACTGACACTGCCACTGACACCACTGACAACACTAACACTGCCACTGCCCCCGCTGCCACTGACACCGCCACTGCCACTGCCACTGCCACTGCCACTGCCACTGCCGCTGTCACTGTCACTGCCACTGTCACTGTCACCGCCACCGCCCCGACCCGCCGCCGGACCCCGCGCACAGTCGCCCCCTGGTGGCGCCGGCGGGCGCTGCCCCGGCGGGATGCGGAGTGTGGGATGGGGGATGCGGGATAAGGGATAAAGGATGCGGGATGAAGGATGCCGGATGGGAGATGCGGGATGCAGGGTGCGGGGTATGTTAGGGGAGCGGTGCCAGGGCAGGACGGGCTGGGAAAGCGGGGATAAAGGGGAGAGCAGGATGGGCGGGCAGGGTGTGGGGACAGGACGGGAGCGGCACGGGAGGAGGGAGGTCCCGGGGGAGCGGCGTGCGGGGACAGGGCGGTGCGGGGAGTGTGCGGGGGGGGCAGTTTTGGGGGGCGATGCTCGGTCAGGCAGTGGGCGGAGGGGCAGTTTTGGGGGGCGATGCCCGGCCCTCGGCAGTGTGCGGGGGGCGGTGCCGGCGTTGCGGAGGTTCGCGGGAGGGGAGAGCCCGGGGCGGGGGATTCCCGCAGCCCCCGCACCTGCCCGCGCTGTCACCGCAGCCTCGCCGCTCCCAGCGCGTTTGCACCCCCAGCTCCGTGTCTGCACGCCCAGCTCCGTGTCTGCACCCTCCCAGCTCCGTGTCTGCACCCTCCCAGCTCCGTGCCTGCACTCCCAGCCCCGTGTCTGCACCCACAGCCCCCCAATCTGCACCCCCAGCTCTGTGTCTGCACCCCCAGTTCTGTGTCTGCACCCCCAGCCCCGTGTCTGCACCCACAGCCCCCCAATCTGCACTCCCACCCCACATCCTTGCCCCACAGCCCCCCAGTCTGCACTCCCACCCCACATCCTTGCCCCACAGCCCCCCGGTGCTTCCACAGCCCCCACGGGTGCAGTGGGGTCTCTTCCCGCAGACCCTCCGCGGTTCAAGCTGCGGGGACAGGCAGGACGAGTCGTTCCCGACACGCCCTCCCCAAATGAGCAGCACCCCAAGGGGTACAGGCTCCTCGGAGAGCGGGACCGGAGGAGGGAGCGGAGCGGGGCCGGTGTCCCCAGGAATGGGACTGAGCTGTCCCCAGGAGCACGCCCTGCCAGCGGACACCACCGGAGAGCCGGGAAGGGCGACCCCACGCCAAAATCCAAGAGGAGCAGCGTGAGTCCCCCCTTGGCAGCCCAAACCCTCTCCCCAGAGTTCCCATGCCCAGGCACAGCCTCGGCAGACGGGACTGGCACCGGCGGTGGCACCGCGGCTCCCCGCCCGCGCCAGCCTCGGCGCTGCACTCCTGTCCTCCAGGGAAAAAGCACTTAATCAGGAATAAATAGCTCCCCTTTGCTTACAATGCTTCTAAATGTCACTCCGGCAGCATTTTGAGTCAATGCAGAGATATGAAAGACCAGCTCAGCTCTCCAAAAGGGCCCTTTATGTTTTCAGCCACAGTCACGAGCGGCGTGCGGGGCCGGAGGAATTGCGGGCGGCTCCCGGCAATGCTGGCTCGGTGATCCCCATCCCACTGCCGCTCCCCCCGGCCCCGTGCCCCGCTCCCACCCGTGCCAGCGCCCACTCGGTGCCCCACTGCCACTCGTGCCAGCCTGCACGCAGCACCCCAGTGCTGTGCTGTGCCCCATGGCCGCTCACACCCACCCACCCAGCGCCCTGCTCCCACCCGCACCAGCCTGCACGCTCACCCCACTGCTGCTCATGCCAGCGTGTGCTCTGTGCCCCACCGCCACTCATGCCTCCCACTGCCGCTCACAGACTCGTGCCCAGCACCCACTGCCACTCACGCCAACCCTGTGCCCTGCTGCCACTCACACTGACCCACACTCAGCACCCACTGCCACTCACACCAGCCCTGTGCCCTGCTGCCATTCATGCCAACCCTGTGCCACTGTGCCACCCACACTGACCCACACCCTGTACTTCGCTGTTGCCTTGCACCCTCACACCAACCCACACCCTCACCCTGCTACCCACACTAACATGCACTCTGTGCCCCACTGCTGCCCACACCAACGTGCACTCTGTGCCCAGCTGCCACTCATGCCAACCCCGCGCCACTCTGTTGCTCCTGCCAACCTGTGCTCAGTGCTTGGATGCCACTCACTGACCCAGTGCCCCACTGCCACTCATACCAACTCAGAGGGTTCCCCACTGCTGCCCACACCAACCCACACCCTCACCCCACTGCCACTCACCCCACTGTGCACTCTGTGCCCCACTGCTGCCCACACCAACCCACACCCTGCACCAGTGCTGCTCATGCCAACCCTATGCCCCTGTCACACCAAACCAAGCCTTGTGCCCCCCTGCCACTCTCACCAACCCTGTGCCCACTGCTGCTCACACCAGCCAGGGGTCACTCAGCCAGGGCCTGGCACTCACACTCTGGGCATGGATCTGCACATGGACAGCTGGCACACGGTGGGATCACTGCAGTGCCAGGACCCTGAGCCCCTCCAGCACTGCTCAGAGCTGTGGGGGCCCACACAGACCCTCCTGTCAGCAGGCACTGTCCTTCTCCAGCCATTCCCCTTCCCCAAGTTCCTGTCCCCACGTCTGCCCTGCCCTTGCTGTGGCACCGACACTGTTCCCAAACCACCGGGGTGCCACCGAGGAACTCAGAGCTCCCCTGCTGGTCCCACACCTTGGCACCCCCCGGCAGGACTGCGGCACGTTCACGCACCGGTGCCCGGGCATCTTCTGAGCTACAGCCTTGCAGCATCTTTCACGTGAGTTTGGGAAATGCTGCTGCTGGACCAAGAGCTGGTCCTTGCACCAGTGACCAGAAGAACCAAGGAACAGCCTCAAATCTCCACAGCTTCTCTCTGGAGCTGTGCTGGGGATGCATCAGTCCCACCCTCCCAGCCAGGTCCCACGTGCCACGCTGATCCTGCAGCACGGGCAGGTTTTAACTGCTCAGGAGTTATTCATCCGAAATATCTCCAAAGCCGACATCTATCCGAGGGGCATTCATAACAAGATTTCCAATAATTGCAAAGGATGCCACCACTTTTGTTTGGGCTCCTTTGGCAGGCTCAATTTCAATTAAAGCATCTTAATTCGTTTAACCATATTTCATGTTAATGCCCGTTTGATAGAGACCTGTGTCAGCTGTGCAGCTGCTCCAGGTTCGGGCTTTGCTTTGGGAACAACTGGAAAACAGAATCCCAGAATCAGTGATGTTGGAAAAGACCTCCAAGGTCATCAAGTCCGCCCTGTGACTGATCCCCACCAGGGCACCCTGAGTGCCATGTCCAGTCATTCCTTGGGACTGGGACTCCACCACCTCCCTGGGCAGCACCTTCCAATGCTTGACAACCCTTTCCATGAAGAAAAAAATCATCCATGAAGGAAAAAACCCATGAGAAAAGCTGCCTGGAACGGGTTGGATGTTTTCCATCGGGCGGGAGCGGAGCATCCCTTGGCGTGTTTCCACCTGGAATGACAATGTGTTTCTTCCCCCACTTTATCGCCCCGCACCAGGAGGCACCTTGAGGCCTCCAGCCCCTGGATCCGGTGGAGCCGCAGCTCATCCGTGCCGGATCCAGGCCTGATTTCTGAGCAGCAGCCAGTGTGTATTATGAATAAAACAAACAGTGCCGTGGCAGTGTTGATTAAGCAGCTCTGGAGCTTCCGAGCGTCCCTGGTGTATCGTCGTGATTTCTCCACGCTCAGTGCCCACATCCTCCGGCTCCTCCTCTCAAGGCACAAGGACGGCCATCCACGGGATGCTGAGTGTGAGCAGCTCAAACAGCAGGTCGTGGATGGGAAAGAGCAGCAGCCCCTTCTCTCCACAGGTGAGCACGGGGGTTTCCTCCTCAGGCAAGTCGTTGACCTGGAATCCATCCATCCCACACCAGCTTCCACCACAGCGGCTGGAGAACCATGTGGGGTCCAGTAGGTCCAGTTCAGCTCCATGGCTGGTTTGGGTGGGTCTCTGTGGCAGCCAGAGGACTCTTCCCACAGCACCTGCTGCCTCTGCTGCCAGCACCCTGCTCTGGAAGCTGGGGAGCTGGAATTGGGTTTCTCTGGAGGTTCCACCCGGAGCTGGGAGCAGTCAGAGCAGTAGCACATGGTGTCCCTCATGGGACACGTGTGAGGTGTCCCACCTGCTCTGCCTGCTGAATTATCTGAGATGGGTTGACATGTGACTCCACACCTCATATTCCTCCAGCTATTTCAGCCCCTTGAAGCACCAGCCTTGATAGTGCATAGACCTGATTACCTGATGGTGCTTTCATCAGGAATAGTGTCAGGTTCCAGCATGGAAGACCTTCCTCAAGAGAGGGAATACTTAGGATAAACCCCTCCACAACCCACTTGGAACAAACCCCTCCACAACCTGCTTGGAACAAACCCCTCCACAACACACAGGCATTTCTGCGGGAGCACAGACTTCCCTTCACAGGCAGGTTCAAACCACCACAAGTGAATTAACAGACCATAATAGTCCCCACAATTACTTCAAGCACATCAAACAGTCCCAAATACCCAGGACAGTTGCTTTAATTTTTATGTGCTCTCATGGGGCTGATCAGAAGAGAATCACTTCTTGTCGGGTGAGTTCTGGGTAAAGGATTCTGGGTTTCGGTTTAAACAACCATCCCCTGGGGAAGGGGCTGGAGAACAAATCCTGTCAGGAGCGGCTGAGGGAGCTGGGGGGGCTGAGCCTGGAGAAAAGGAGGCTGAGGGGGGACCTTGTGGCTCTGCAAGTCCCTGC